>RJWJ010020929.1:0-28473 GCA_004363605.1 Indri indri | reverse complement strand
TTCGTGTTTCAGGTGCCTGGCTCGGCAGTGGTTTTGCCCAATCTTCCACATTCTGGACTCACCCACATTCGCACTTTGGTTCCTGTACCTGTAATTCCTGGCCCAAGCCTCACCTGCATGCTCAGTGGACATACCTCTCCGAATGTGCCACAGGGATCTCAGACGCATCTCAAAAGTGAAACCATCCTCAGCTCCCCCCTCCCCCATTTATGGTTGAGCATGCCTCTGTCTATGCATTACTGAGCCAGAAAACCAGAAATTATCCTAGGTTTTGCCCTCCCTGTCCCACTTTCCATACCTTTCTTCATCAAGTCCTATGGATTTTCCTTCCTATGCCTCTTTCAAATCCAAGCTATCTTTCACTGAACTGATTCATCGCCTCGTCTCTTCTCAGTGGGTTGCAGCAGTCCTGCCAACCTATCTCCAAAAGGACATCAGATCACCTGCATTCCCTATATTCCCAATGCCCTCACCACTTTCTTGCCGGGGATAACAGAACCAGCTTCCCGACAGGCTTTCTTTGCAAAACAGCAGGGTAAAACCTACTCATCCTTTTGGTCCCAGAATAAATGCCACTTCCTTAAGGAGGCCTTGCCTTGATCACACATTGAAATGAACCTCCCACCCCCATATTTGTTTATAGCTTCATGGGATTCCATTCATTGCAGTGTGTGTGTGTGTGTGTGTGTGTGTGTGTGTGTGTTACACTTTGGTGTCTATTTATTTAAATCCAACTCACCCGTTAGATTATAAACTGTTTTAGTCACTACCATATCCCCAGCACCCAGCCTGTCACCTGGCATTCAAGAAACATTTGTTGAATGAATGTGTGAATGAACAGTGTTTTCTAACTGTCTCCCTCTCCTGCCCCATTTAACTGTTATTTCATTATCAAGCTAGAGAGATATTTCTAAATTGCAAATATAACCTCATCACTCTGTTGCTTAAAAACTTTAGCAAGGAAATTGCAAGAATCCGTTCAAACTCTCATGTTCCCTGCTGCTTCTGCACGCTAGCGCCCCCCACGTTTCTCCACGGGGTCCTGTGAACCCGAGTGCCCCACATGGAACAGACAACTGGTAGGGCCAGGAATCGGAGGGAGAGGAGGCCATTCATGACTGGGCGACTTCAAGAATGGTGAAGCCACATACAGAAGGGAAAAAAATTTAAGAAGAAAAGAAATCCACACCACTCTGGTACTCCGTACCTTTATGCACACTGAACAACCTTCCTCTCCCAAAGAGACAGGCTCTCCGTGGTCCTGGGCCTCTGGCTCCTTCCTCCATGTCCCATTCCCTGTGCTCTGCTCCACAAAGCCTCCCTGGGCGCTCCCAGCATCAGACCTTGCTGCTGCTTCCACCTATATCCAATGCGGGTGGGGGTGTTTTAATTAAGCAGCTACTTCTCTCCCGCGAGTTTGTATAATCCCTTGAGGACAAGAAACAGGCCAGTCATTTTCATATTCTAGCACTTTCCAGTGCACCTAGAGAAGGATAGGTGTTCAGGACAACTGATGAGCAGGGTGATGTTGGCAAGAACTGGCCTCCTGTACAGCACGGGCAGCAGCAGTCGCCACAGACCCGTCAGACGGATGCTGGCTGTGGACACTGGCCACCCGCGTGCGCATGTGCGCTCCCCTGGGCCTGGCGGATGAATGGGCGAGTGAGTGAGTGAGTGAAAACTGCCACCCGTCCTAGCCTGTGCTCATTCTCCCCACTCTCCCCAGGGCAAACGTAGCTGCTGCGGAGGAGCAGACGCCCTCTCTCTCCAGCAGCCCGCAGTCCTGTTCCCGAGAGCTCTGCAGCCTGGCAGGCAGCCCAGGCCCCAAGCAGCCCTGTCCGCCTGTCTGTGTCCGCGGTAACCACAGGCTCAGTGCCATGTGTCTGGAGAGGGTGTCCCTTGCAACGTGCTCGTGCCCCCGTCGAGTTAACACAGCTCCGTGGCAGAGCGATTTATTGTTTAGGGAGTAATTACCAGAACTTCCTGTCAACTCTGCTCTGTTTTGCTGAGGGGGAAAAAAGATGTATATTGAACAAAGCAAGTCCAGGACACAGGACCTGTAGGGAATCGGCGGATGAATGAGAGAGAGAAGGCGCAACGCCAGCCCCGGTGGGCGATGTCACAGTCGTCACATGAGCTCAAAGCGACCTGCCTCTCACCAAATACGACGCCCCACGCGGGCGCGGGCGCACTGGGCGGTATCTGCGGTTTTCGATGCTCTCCTTCCCTGCGAGGGCTTAATGGAAAGTGGGGTCTGAGCAGCAGTTTACCTTCTTCTCTTTCTTCATTTGGCTCGGCTCGGCCAACCGTCCCGCTGCAAATGTGCAGTTGACCCTTGAATAACATGGGTTTGAACCGAGGGGGTCCACTTATTACACATAGGTTTTTTTTCGGTAAAACTTGCACCAAGTACACCCGCCTTTCCTGCCTCCGATCCCACCTGCTCCACCCCTTCCGCCTCTGCCACCCCCCGGGCAGCAAGAACAACCCCTCCTCTTCCTCCTCTTCCTCCTCAGTGTGAAGATGAGGAGGATGAAGGCCTTTATGATGACCCACTTCCATTTAATGAATAGTAAATATATTTTCTTTTCCTTATGATTTTCTTATAACAATTTCTTTTCTCTAGCTTACTTTATTGTAAGAATACAGTATATAATACATAAGACATACAAAATATGTGTTAATTAACCATTTATGTTAATGGTAAGGCTTCCCATCAACAGTAGGGTATTAGTAGTTAAGTTTTGGGGGAGTTAAAAGTAATATGCAGATTAAAGTGCACAGGGGATCAGCGTCCCCTCATTGTTCAAGGGTCAACTGCCCTGTCCTACCCTCATCTCCAAGAAAGAGTCATTTCTAATCTCCAGCCCGGACTCTCTCTGACACCCCAGTCCCACAAGTCCAATTTCCTAGTCTTCCAGGGGAACACCCTCCATTGTCAGAAACACGACTCCACGACCAAGGTCATCACCTCACTGCACAGTTAGTTCCCTGCCTGGGTTTCATTCTTGCAGCCACAGTCATTAAATGACTTCCTCTCTCTCCTCCCCTGGGTCCTGCCGGTCGTCTATTCCACGCTGGGTCATGTTCACAGCACCCGGTTGACCTTAGTCCCGCTGCAGCCACTGTGCCTCCTAACTGCTGTTCCCAGTCTCCAGCCTCCTCCTGCAGCCACCACCTCCAAATCTCTCTGATATTCATCTTCCCAAGACACAGCATTTGTCAGGTTGTGTCTCTGCTCAAAACTGTTTACGAACATCTGTTTATCGCATGCACTGGGTGCTTCCCAAACTTGCCTGAGGTATTTGTCTTAATTGAGAGATCAATTATTTGGATGAATTTTTATTTATTATTTACTTATTTTATTTTTTGGTTGTTTGAATTTTTAAAGTGAGAATCCTGGAGATTCCGGTTCAATAAGCCTAGACTAGTGCCCAAGATGTTTTTAATATTGTCTTATTTTTGTATTTTTTTAGACAAGTGATTCTCATGATCAGCAAATCTGGGCAACATCATCCAACAGCCCAAACACCTTGGCCAGCCCCGGCGGCTGCAGCTCACCCTCCTTCCTCCCACCACTCACGGGGAGGTGTGAGCTGATCCGGCCCATGGTCTGCTCAGAGTGGGCTGAACACAAGTCTCTCCACGTTTCCTCTTCTGGGTTGCTTGTCCCTTTTCTCCCGTCGAAATCCCACTCATCCCTCAAGGACAGGAAGTGACCCCACCACTACACAAACCTTCCTCATCTGTCTTTGTTCTTTCTCCCTTTTCCTCTTCACCTGCTGTTCCCCTTGTCCCGTGACATCATTTCACATGGCGATCTCTGATTGGACACTTCCCTTTTTCCTGTCTTGTTCTGGTTTTCTTTTCATTCATCATCTACCCAACTAGATTTTCAACTTTCTTCAAAGAGGACCTGGGTCCCAGGCCTCCTTGTGTCCCCAGAGTATGTGGCTCTTACAGGATAATAATTACCTAAGGTGAGCACTGCCTACTACTCCCAACTAAAGCAAATTGTTTCCTCTCCTTGAAACCTTGAACCTACTGATGAAAAGGTGCCCCAGTGTTTTTATTGAGTCATGAGTCATCCATTCATTCAGTAACTGTTTGAGAGATGATTACATGTCAGGCCACCTGCCAGGCACCGTGGATGCGGCAGTGAATTGAAGCAGTCCCTGGAATAAATGCAGTTTCCACTCCAGAGCAAGGAAGCGGACAATACACCGACAGCCAGCAAGTGACTCTATAGTGTGTCAGATGGTGACAAGTGATATATTTGCTATCTGATATATGTCACATCAGAGACGCTGAGTTGAAAAACATAAATTTAAAATGGGACTCTGTAATAAACTCAAGAGATTTCTAATAACCTGGAAAGGCTGAGCCCAGTGAGCTGGAGGATGGAGCAGCCCAAAGAGTTAACATCCGTGTCTGAGCTTCTGCAGTCCAATCTGATGCCTGGATAGCAAAATTGGATTTGATCCACTTGACAGGAAGGAAAAAAGATGAATTGGAGACTGAGAGCAGAAAAATGATAACTTGTAAGATCTGCTTAGAACCGTGGGCATTTTGCAGCTAACATTATCTTCACAGTAATCTGAGGAAATCCACACACAAGCCAGGAATTGTCACTACCACTGAACAGATCAGCAACATGGGATCCTGGAGACTGGGGAACACATCCATGCTCATGTAGAACCTGGGGGAGGATCCCCAATGTCCCACCCCAAAGTTCTTTCCACCAGATCATAGAAAGTTGCTTCTTAATAAAGTGGGATGCAGGGTCTCTAAAATGCTAAACATAAGAATACCAACTAACATTCTTGCGTATCTGTGCTCAGCACTGTCCTGCGACTTTGCATTAACTGCCTTAAGCCTCCCAAAAAGTCCATGCAGTGGAGTCTACCTTACTCCAGGCCCCAAGAGGTTCTGCAGCTCATAGGTGCTAGTAAGTTGTAGGGCTGGACTTTGAAACTAGGCAGGCTGGCTCCTGGTGCCAACATCCACATCTGTGCTGGACATCCCAACCCAAGGCCAATGGAACCCATCCCAAGTTCAGTCAATCCTTCTTATTCCAGAATTTCCCAGTGCCAGTCTTCAGGATGAGCCCTGGGAACTGATCTGTATCACTGACCCCCCTACAATGTGAGGCCAAACCCCCCAGGCTGATGTGTTTATCCACCTTGTCCCAACAGAGAGAACCCGAAGCCCTCAGGTCATGGTTGCTGGATATTATGAGGGTGACATTTGGGAAGAATGTTGCAACTCAATGAAAGGGAAGATGCTGTTCTTTGGAGCCAAGCTATTAGAGCTTAGGGATAATCTTTTCAATTTATTTTGCTTCTCTAGCTGAGGATTCATGTCTATTCTAATCTTATTTTTAATGTTTATGTGATGGGCTTGCTGCGCCACCTCCCTGCACCACCCGACATATCATTTTCTTTCATCCACCCTATTTCCCCAGGGAGGCCTAGGTTGAGCCGTGAGCTTGTTATCCAGAATTTATTAATAGCCATCTCTGTCCAACAGCACACTGTTGTTCCTCTCATGTCAACACGGAGAGAGCAGGGAACACGGTATTCTCTCTGGCTAAAAAAATAAATAAAACAATAGCGTGTGGGAAGCGTGGAGAATGGAGTTAAGACAGGGAGAGTCGGATGCGTTGTATAGAATAACAACACGCCGGCCTCCTGCGAGCCGGCGTAAGCCGCAGAGCGCCGATTCCACCTCTGCCCCGTCAGGGAAACAAAGCTGCGGAGACTTTTTTCAGCTACTCGATCTGTGACACGAGGCGAATCCAGAAAAATACATTCTGTTCTGTATCATTCTGTGATAATCACATCTGGGCTATTTCCAGGTGCCGGGTGAAGACAGAGAGATAGAGCCTGAATTCTCACATGCTGAGATTCTCCAGGTGTTTCTACGGCTTGTGGAGATGAGAAACTGAACCGCAGAGATCAGTAATCCCGGGCGGGCGTGTGGCCAGGGTCGGAGCAAACAAAGAGCAGGTGAGGGTCTCTGCGGTTACAACTGCGAGCTGGGCCGGCCGGCGACGCTGTGGCCAGCACCAGCCTCCCCGTGCCCCTGCATCAGCACGGCGTTGAGCTGCTCAGCACCGAAGGTTGGATGGGAAACACTAAGTTGTTTTGTCATAATCATTATTATTATTAATGAGAATGTCCCAAGTTATTCTTAAAGGAGTTTTTCTCAACTCCCATTTCCATCCAAAATGACTCAGTAGCTTGTGTTACTGGCAAAGTTTCTACTTCAAGAACAAACCTTACTCTGGTTGTTAAGATTTCCCAACAAAAAGGATGAAAATGATAGTATGAAAATGTGTGTGGTCACCCTGCATTGGATTCATCATCTGCACTGATGAGAGCAAGAACAGAGTTGAAATAATGTCTCTCTTAGAAATGACAACAAAACAGGCATGTGTAACTCCTACGTTAGTCAGCTGGAGCTGCCCGAACAAAACGCCACAGGCTGGAGGACTTAAACCACAGAAATTTATTTTCTCACAACACTGGAGGCTGAATGTCCAAGATCAAGGAGTCAGCAGGGCTGGTTTCTCCTGTGGCCTCTCTCCGTGGCTCGCGGATGGTGCCTTCTCCCTGTGTCCTCACACTGCCTTCTCCCTGCATGTTCCCTGGTGTCCCTGCGCCATCTTCTAAGGACACTAGAAATATCTATATTAGCATCCCACCCTCATGACCTCATTTAACCTCAATTACCTCTTTAAAGTCCCTGTCTCCAAAAACAGTGACATTGGGAGTCAAGGCTTCAATATATGAATTTTGTGGTGACACAGTTCAACCGATAAGAGCTCTTTATCAATGAGAGTATAGCGCCAGAAAAAAAGATCGTTCAAACTTATTTCTTTAAAATTATCAAATAAGAGATATCATTATTTGAATTATTCTGGAGTTAGAAATAACTATTTGAAATTAACCTTGAATTATTCCACCACCATTTCTTCAACTCATAGATTAAGAAAGATATTTTTTACTAGCTGGAAGAATTTGCCCCCTAAAACCTCATGAATGAACGAACCATTGACACAACTTTATTTTTAATACGGCACTTAAAAAAAGGGCTCAAACGTTAATAATATTTTATAATCATGAATAAAAACTCATTATTACTTAAATTTTATTTCACTTCAGGTCAATAATTATTTTTTGGCTGTTTTATTTGTATTCGTTTAATCCACTGAGAATTTGCATGGGGTTGATAATACATTTTTAACATTTATGGTTTTATAAGTTTACATTTTACTAGATGTTTCTGAATTTGTTTGCGAATTTTTGTCTTTGCCATGTTACTGGATGCTCAGTATGGCTGACTTTTTAATGACTTGTGGACAGGGTTGGGACGCTGCCCTCTGCCCCCACTGCAGTCTGGGAGCGGCTCTGACTTTAGTCCATGAGTCAGACTTTCTGTTCCCCAAACTCAGCACACTTCAGGCGAGGCTTCACCTGAGCAGTTCCCGCAGCCCTGAACGCCTAGCCCAGGGGGGCGGCCACAACGTCTGTCTTGTCCTGTCTTGTTCACCACTGTCTCCAGCGTTCACCACTGTCTCCAGCGGGCAGTAGGGGTGCAGTGAATACTGCAGCAGGAGCTGGTGGCACTTTTCTAGATGGCTCCAGAGCCCATCTTCTGGGTTCTGGCCCCTTCTTCCCTGGCTCTGGGCCTTTGGCTGCTCTGCCCTTGGCCTTGAACTGCTGCTCCTTGGTCTATTTCACTTCTCCGAATCGTGCTCTCGAGCCCCCCACACCAACCCCGATGGTCTATGGGCCTTTGTTCTCTGTGGGCCTGTGACTTCAGTGGGGCGCGGTGTTTCTGGGGATGCTCCTCAGCACCATGTCACACCTCCTGGGTAGGCCCCAGTCCCATCTCTCCCTATTTCGGTCAGGTGGATAATGAAGTTTCTGTTCCTGAACTGAGTGGCCCCCCCCTGCCTCGGCCATTTCCAGAGCAAAGATGACCAAGGAGCGGGGAGCCCCAGGAATGCTCACCCTTGCTGACTCGGCTCACCAGCCACCTCCTCCTCCGCTTCCCGGGGCTTGCCAAGGTCCCCTCATTGCACACTTAAGTACAGAGAATGGGTTTTCCTAACTCCACATTTAAAAAAGCAGAGAGTGAGATGGGAAGGAGGCATGACAGGGCTTCCAGAGTCCCAAAAGTGTTCCATCTCCTCATCTGGGTGCTCATTCCACAGGGCGTTCAGCTCCTGAAAATTCAGAGAGCTGTCTACTTGCCATTTATACAGTTTTAGTATGTGACACTCAATAACAAATCCCCTCCCCGCATAAAAACACACACTGAGAAGCAACACGAAAGACAATTTTGAAAATGGAAAAAAAAAAAAAAAACCATAACATCACACACTCTTCATTTTTGTGCACTTCACTTGGGAGTCTGTGGATACCTTTTTTGTGCAGACCTTTTTTGCATCCTGCTTTTCCCACTTAACATTATGTAATAAACATTTTCTCACAAGTTAGTTGTTATAATTTTAATTTTAATGGTTTCATTTTTACCCACTGTTAAATGAAATTTATGAGAGACCCTAGATTTGAACTGAGCTCCTGCCTCGGGCCCCAGCAGACCACACCAAAATGGATTCGCTCATGCTAAAGTTTTTAACACCTCTGCGTAGTTTGTTACACATGGAAACTATATAACCGTTCTCAGAGAGACAAGAAAGCTACTCTCTGAGGCTGGCTTGAGAGGGTCTAAGGAAAAATCCAGGCCTTTGGGGCAGCTCCTCCCTCCTTGTCCAGCCTGTGGGAACTAAATGGAGAAGTGGGTAACTCTGGGAAGCATGGGTTCCTTCAGTGAAAAGTGGATTTTTGTAGGATGCTGTATCTAGCATCTGGCTCACTTGGATTTTAATATCTCATCAGTCACTTATTGGCAAATGACTCTGAGACTTGGATTCCTATTCTTTGAAAGGAGAAGAATGTCTACATCACAGGATTCAGGATCAAATGTGATTACATGTGTGATGTCTAGCACATAGTAGGTGCTCAAAAAATCTTAGATAAATCTTAGATGAGTGGTTGAAGAGGTGAACGATCATTAGACTTCCCTTCAAACACACTTAACACACAGGCTTTGGATCAGAAAGACCCACACTCCAATAACTGCTTACTAGAAGTTCAACTCAGCTCATTCAATTACTAGCTAACAGACTTTAGGGGAGTCACTTTGGCTCTCTGAGCCTCAGTTTGGGATAATAATAGCTAATGATGGCATTGTTGTGAGAAGTGATGTATGATCGGAACCACTGGGACATGGTAACCTCTAGATAATCAGAAGATGTTAAACAGTTCTTTGTGTGATGTTTAATTTGCTCAGCCAGGACATAGGGAACCGGATCTCAGATTGCTTCTGGCTCTGAGACATTGGGAAAGTTACTTAACCTCTCTGAGCCTCAGTTTTCTCACAAGTAAAGTGATAATAAAAGTAGGATATATTATTGGGTATATAATAATAATCACAGAAATGTATGTTTTTAGAAAAAGAACTAAATAGAATATCACGAATCCTAACACTGTGCTTGGCACATACTCAGTAAATCTTTTTTGAATGGAAGAGGGAAGAAAGAAGACTCGCGAAAATAACTGGAAGTCCCATTTCCATGACGAGAGGGCGTGGCAGCACCTGTACGCCCAGGTAGGTGTTTTTTGGGGAATTAACAATTCAAGGATCCTGCGCTGAAGCAGGCCTCTTGGGCTCTTTGTTGAGTGCCTGTCACCAGCTCTCTAAAGCTCTCAACGTGGTGAGGACTCTTCGAGTCTGACATTTTGAGACTACAAGGTATATTTCCATCATTCGAGGTGGCCGTCCTCTTGTCAAAAAAAAAGAGGGAGAAAAAAGTGATTTCCCCACTCTAACCAGAAATCTTTTCATGTAGGCAAAAGGGGAGGCAGCTCGGATATTCAACCTCAATTCCATTTTAAACCTCTCCACTCTGGTTCTTCCCACACACACTGGTGCAACATGCATCTTCCTAAAGCCCAGCCCCAAACAAGACACTGTCCAGCTCAGAAACAGTGCTTTTGTATTGTGTGTTGAATTATGTTTAAAAAGGGTAGACTCTGTATTCAAAACCCTCCAGAGTCTGGCCCCTGTCCAGCTCCCTGGCCTCACCGCCCACGAATCTCCAACACCACCTCCGCGAGCTGGCCCAGCTCCGTTGCATACTGAGCCTGGATTGCTTTCCGGTGAGTTCTCATCTCTTTGTCTTTGCTTATACTGTTTCTCCACCTCATCTATCTCCCTCTGTTAAAATTCTGCCCATTCTTCAAGAATTATCTACTCGGGGGAGACCTCACCTGTCCTCCCCATCTGGTGTGTTTCTCATTTATTTTAATCTAATTAACTCTTAACTCTTCCTTTCATTTTATACTTCATTTATAATGGTCATTTTCATGTGACTCTTTGCCCCAGGTCCACCCCGCTACTGGAATATAATACCATTTGGGGCCAGAAGGACGGTGCCTAGCCTGTATTTTGCACAGCGTATACACTCAAATATTTGCTCAATTCGGTGATACTTACATAGGTCCAAAAGTCAATTCAAAGGACTTTTTAAATGGTTCCCTCAGTTTTAAAATCCAGCTCAAATATTCACTCAGTAATCATTTTCTGCACACTTAGTAAATGGTAAGAGCTAATTTTTTTTTTACTTTTCTTGACAAGATTTCAAGATGATATTAACAAAAGAAATGTAGAGACGTGACAATTGCACCAACACAGGATGCAGGGAGCCCACAGTTAACAGTAGCCGTGAGAGAAGGTCCAAGGGAGCTGGTGGAACACAGGTTCTGTCTTGCTGCAGGAACAGCTCATGCCACCTTGGCATGTGCTCTTGGAAACAGTGACCAGATCCAAAGACATGATCACATAACAGCATCAGATCATTGTGTATGTGTGTGAGTTGTTCCCCAATAGGCCTGACTCATTTTTCTCTTACTGACATTAAAAATATTAATAGTGATGACATTCCTCACTGGCAGGACTCATCGTTATCCAGGAAATCTCAATGTTAAGTCTTCCAGGAAATTTTATGGGGATCTTCTGGAAAGTGAGAATGTAACTGGGTTACTTTCTATTATGGCCTGTACTTCAAAGCTGGGCCCTTCTACTTGACAAAAGCAGATACACAAAATCCACAAACCAGATAAATCACACTGTGAGAATTTCCTAAATTACTTACAGAAAGAAGTGCACATGCAACAGAGTAGCAGTTTATAATGGGCAATGATTTACCAAAATTACAACTAATCATGAAGCCACTTTATGCTAGAAAAGCTAAGGACACACTTACCCCCATGAAAGACGATCTCTCTTACAGGATGGTGGATTCCCTCATCCGAAAGCACAGTGCCTGCGAGGAGTGGGAGTATGTGTGTATTTCTGTGTTGAATAAATATTTTTAGAATTCCATTTTAATCTATCTATTGGTTTTTTAACTATTAATACATCTCTTTGCACTTTAAGTGGTTGTTTTAGGGACGAGGATGTAAACTTTTAACTTTTCACAGCCCACTTATTGTTAATGTACCACTTCATGTAAAGCAATGAATCTTGCAAACTTTGATCTCTGTCTCCCATCATTTATGCTGTAGTTATCATATATATTACACTTACATACATTATAAATCCCACATATTAATACCATATTATGTTTGCTTTAAATTAGTCATGGTTTTTTGAAGACCTGTGATTTGTGGTATACACATTTATGATTTTTTTAACTTCCTGATGACAACTCTTTATCATTGTGAAATGTCACCCTTTATCTCTACCAATACTTTTTGTTGTGAAGTCTATTATCTGATATTAGCATAGCTACCCCAGTATTCTTATGCTGTATACATGGTGTATTTTTTAACATCCATTTACTTTCAACTTATCTATGTCTGTATATTTTAAGTACATCTTGATTTTTTGGGTTGGGCCTTGCTATTTTATCCATTCCAACTATCCCTGCCTCTTAGAGTGTTTAGCCCATTTACATTTAATGTAATTTTTGATATGGTGAGATTCAGATCTACCATTTTACTGTTTGTATACTGTTCATCCTATTTGTTGTTGGTTCTTCTGTGCCTCCTTTCCTGTTTCATTGAGGTTAATTGAATACTCACTAGAATGCACTGTATTTTTATGATTATAGATGACATCGCTACTTCCTTGTCTCTCTCACTGTCTCTGGTTTCCTGATTATTTTAGTTCTCTGGCTGCTGCCATCTCCAAAGGGAGATACGAAGCAGGCTCCCATTGCCCACCCCTCTTCACGCCCTCACTCCTCCTTTCCTAGCACAGGAATCTCTGTCTTGCTCAGACAAATGCACACATTTACCTGCCTGCAGAGGAAGTGAAGGCACACTCTCTGAGGACACAGCAGTAGCCTGTTTATGACTTTGCAATGGGGCCTGCTTTTCCACTGGTGGAGCCTTTTCTGTGGTTAACTGAAGGGGTTCCTTGAGTGGCCTACATGACATTCACAATGTCCAGGATCACAGCTTTGAGAATTAAAGGATACTTGTTGAGGAAAGTTCAGGAAGGCAAAGCAGATGCCTTCATAGCACAGCTTAGAGCATTGCCGAGCTCTGGGTACTGTAAGGTGTAAAGTCAAGACAGCAGGACTGAGCCCTGCCTCGCAGAGGGCGTCTGCTGTGCTCTTAACCTGGTTCTCAACACTGGCCACACAATCACTGAGGGGCTCAAGAAGAAGAAAATACTGATGTCAGG
Source organism: Indri indri (assembly GCA_004363605.1). NCBI lineage: Eukaryota > Metazoa > Chordata > Mammalia > Primates > Indriidae > Indri > Indri indri. The sequence continues at coordinate 15,708 of RJWJ010020929.1, read as the reverse complement.
GCACATCCTCACACTGATTAATTGAAGATCATGGGGCTAGGTTCAGACAGTGGGGTTTTTCAAAGCTCCCAGGTAATTCTAACATGCAGCCAGGGTTGGCAACCAGCAAAGTCACAGTCTGGGTCTCAGAGGCTGAAGCACCCCAGACTCCATCTTCCTCCTGATTTCCTGCCCTCTCCACTTCCCCTTCCCATTCACCCCAGCTCTCACTCTGGAAACTTTCACTCAAGCAACACAGGCGAAGAGGGTCAACTGGGGACAATTCCCCACCACCACCACAAGGGATATTTGGCAATGTCTGAAAACACTTTTGGTTGTCACCCCTGGAGAAGTGCTACTGGGATCTGATATGTAGAATACAGGGATGCCACTAAACATCCAGTAATGCATAGATCGGCCCCCAAAACAAATGTTAATAGAGCTGAGGTTGCAAAACCTTGGTCTACAGGGAGGGAAGATGTGCTGTGGTGGCGTTAGGCCAGTGGCTGCCCACCCTGGACACAGCTAGGACAGGAGGGGCCTGTGCACAAACTTTGGGCTCCAGTCCAATGCGCCAGTCACTTACTGTGGCCACTGGACCCTATCGGCAAAGAATTTTCTCATATTCCACGTTGGGGAGTTGATCTGCTCTTATCAGAATAAACCAGATATGAGGAAAGGCTAAAACCGTGAAAAACCAAAATTCCAGAGAGACTAGGGATAGGGCAAAAATAAATAAATAAATAAAGGAGAGTAAATATTATTTGCAAAGTCCATAAACTCAGCAGGTACAGTGTAGCTGTGCACAACTATTAGCCCATGAAAAATTAATTCTAGCTTGCATTCAGTAGTAACTGACATTAAAAAAAAAAACCACTCAAGTAATTTTGAACAGCACCATCACGGCCAATGCCACTGTCTGGGGGAAGGCGCTGTCAATCACTGAGTCTGTGAAGCAGAAAAACAGTAATTTCAGAGAGCTTGCAAATCACCCAAGTAGCGGCCTGTTTTCAGGTCTTTTTTCCGTTTAAAACCATTCGAGAATCAGCTAGATGGAAAGCACTCCTCTGAAAATTTGAAGATAGAAGGTTTATTGGTTCTCTTCAGACCAAAGGAGGGAGGAGAAGGCAGTAGCTACAAAGTGAATGGAGTGTGTGTGTCTTTCACTCTATACCTAATGAATGGAACAGTCAGACGAGTCGACCTCAGTCAAGAAGGGGAAAATGAGCTGTGCATACGCAATTTGCCGGCTGCAAGCGGTGGGTGTGAGAATCAGAGAAAAGGGTCCTGATTCCCCAACAAATAAAAATACCTGCCTTTGTGAAAATGTTGAGATCCGTTAATACAGGCTGACACTGCTGCAATGGATGGAGACTGAGCCTTTAATTCTTAACAACCACAGACATCCAATTCCCAGGAGGAGCTTGGATACTAGCGGGGAAGAAAGTCAGTTCTATTTCACGGCAGGGCCGTCCTGGTTAGACAAGTGTTAACAGGAGCAGGTGAATGTTTTATGAGGGGCACAGTTGTTAAGGTGTCACCTCTTGAGTTAGAATGGGAGCTTCTTCCTAGAAAGGAAATTTTAAAGCAGAGTCAAAACCTATATCATGCTTTTTTCTAGTTCCACAATAGCACACGTCTAAGGAAGAAGTATCAGTTAGAAATGTCCAAACACTGGGGGCGTTTTTTTCTGTGTCCAATCGCTTGGTGTCACTTTCTAAAATTTCTCTTCTCATTCCATTTTACTAGAGTCCATTAGCTCTTGAGACAACAAAAAAAAAGGGTAACTGAATATTAATTTGAAGATGAAACATACCTGATTCTCCACATTTATAACCATCCTGAAGCTAAAATTGGTGGATCTGGCTGCCATTACTTCAGCTGTTCTGTCCTTGGCCCCACTGCTCTTAGTCTGAGTGTTTTCGAGGTCAGAAGAAGAAGGATCCAGAATTCTTGGATTCTTTTTGTTTGTTTGTTTGTTTGTTTGTTTAATTAACAAGTACAAATTTTTCTATACTTGTGGTGTATTTTGATGTTTGTATACATTGTGGAATGGCTAAATCAAGCTAAGTGGCATATGCATTACATCACATACTTACTTTTTGTGGTGAGAACACTTAAGACCTACTCTTAGTAATTTTCAAATATACAATACATTGCTATTAAATATAGTCACCATGCTGTACACTAGATCTCTTGAACTTATTCTTCCTGTCTACCTGAAATTTTGTATCCTTTGACCAACACCTCCCCAATCCCCCCACCCCCCATCACCTGGTAACCACCATTCTGCTCCTTGTTTCTGTGTGTTCAACTGTTTTAGATTCCACATATGAGTGAGATCATGCAGTATTTATATTTCTGTGTCTGACTTATTTCACTTAACGTAATGGCCTGCAGGTTCATCCATGTTATAAATGACAGGATTCCCTTCGTTTTTATAGCTGAATATCATTCCATTGTGTGTACACACCATGTTTTCTTTATCCATTCATCCACTGATAGACACAACTTGATCCCACATCTTGGCTATTGTGAGTAATGCTGCAGTGAACACAGCAGAATTCCTAGATTCATAATAAAAAATTCAGATGGAACGTTTCTCTCCTTTCTCCCCCTTGGTCGAAAGAGCAAGTAACCAGAGCTGGTGCTGAGGAGAGGTTGTACCAATCCAACCCTGAAATCCAGTGTGGGATCAATAGCCACACTCTGGAGATGGTTTTCTGGAATTGGCCCCTGACTTTGTGGCCTTGGAACAGAATGAGATCAGTCTGATCCATGTGAAGAGCAAAGCAACATTAGGCACATCCAGGGTTTTAAATAAATGTTTCTTCCATGGATAGATGGAAGGAGTGGTGGATGCATAGATGAATGAAAAAATAAATAAATGCCGGGCCAAGGGATGCATAAAAGAATGGAGAAATGGCTAAATGGATGGATGGAGATGGTAAGGACAGAAAGATGGGGAAGTTGCATGATTACATCATTAAGAGAACACAGACAGGGGAGCTTAATCCTGTGTGGCAGGGGGCAATACAGATGTGGAAGCCTTTGAGATAAAGCCTGTAAATGTTATCGCAAGGAGATCTCTTAATGGAAAGTTCTGGAGCTTTTAAAGAAGAGGGACCAGTATGAGAAAAAAATACTTCAAGGTGTATTTAGAGAAGGATGAGTAGTCCGGGGTGGCAAAGAATAAGGGAGAGGGTGGCAGGAGATGAGGTTTGTGCATGTAAGGATGATTTACAAGCTACTTCCATCCCTACTTGAGTGAAGTCTGTGTTTCTGCACCCCTCAAAACAACAACATTGTCATTATAATAAAATCCCATTGAATTTTGCATTTCCTTCTGTATTTTTTGTCTGGCTCCTCTACCATTCCAAAATTGGGCTAGTGATAGTTCTTCTTGCTGAGGAGTTTGGACTTTGTCCTACTGGTCAGGGGAACTCCCAAAGGATTTTAAAGCAGAGGTGACTTGTTGAAAGCTCTGGCCACAGTCACTGAGGAAGGACCAGCACACGCAGCGGTAAGATGCAGTGACTTTATCCAAGCCCGACACTCAATGCCCTCCCAAGAGTGGCCAAGGGAAGGCTCACACAGCTGAATGGATGCAGGGTGGGAGCAGAGCCCACACAGGTGGCCCTATTATGCCACCATAGTGGCAGCACAGTACACAGCACAAGATTTGATGCTCACTGACAGCTTCCGATCCCAGCTGCATCACCTCCTGGCCATGTATCTATTAAAAAGGGATTTTCATGGCACTTGTTAATGATGATAGCGTAGGCTTTATTCAGGAGGCTACTACCATGGAGTTTTGCAGTAGGGAAAAGACATGGGGCTCAACTCTCAATTCAACAGGGACCAGTGGGAATTTATAGCCAGGGAGCAAAGTGGGGATCAGTAGATAGAAAAAATCAATGGTTTCCTAACAGGAAACTTCAAAACTAAGGGATTCTTCTTAGACCGACTCGACTCCATCATTGCCAAAAGCAAACCAAGTGGGGCATGAGAAATTTGATCACATACCAAGGGTGGGGATTTTCACTAAATTGACCCAGCAGAATTCTTGCTAACACTGGACTGACCGGGACAAGGGCAGGGCCCAAGGTCGGGGCCTTGTGGGCTTAGAGCAGCCTGACAGAGTTAGGTTCAGGGGAGCATCTCTGTCACAGGTGCTCATCTCCTTCAAATCTCAGTCTTCCAACCTGTGAACAGGAATAACATCTATTTTATAAGATTACTGTGAGGATCAAAATGAGGAAATGCTTATGGAGTATGGGACAAAGCGCCCCTCACAAAGGCGGTATCCAAGAGAGATTCTTTCTTACCCTTCCTTCCCGTATCTCTCTTTGAAAGAAACATGTTTCCACTTGGACTGGTCCACTCAGGTTATCCCGTGTGAGAAATATTCCCCATGTTTCTCAGGTAACTCAGAACCAGGTAAATACTCCTTCCTTCCACCTGTATCATAAAATGATAAGAAAAGAGCATGAGAGAATGGAAACCATCTTTAGCCAGAGCTTCCTGCTCACACTAGCATGACTTTATCATCCAATACTCTGCGTGAACATGACTTTACTTTTCCAAGAAGTCCTTGCCCAGAAAGAGTTACTTTATTGTTTCAGGAACTTCTTGAAAATCTATTTGTCTAAACAATAGACCACTCAGCTAGCCCTTATCAGGGCAGTAACCCACGTCTCAGAAAAATAGATCCCTTCACTGGGCTTATCAAACATCTACTTACCACTCTAGTCTGCTTCAAAACATTTATCTTGTTGTTCTTACCATGCCCGAGCTATTCCATCACAAATTGTGTCCAATCACAACCAGCATTTCCATGCCCTACACTGAAAGAACTACCTTAAACTAAACCTAAACCTAAAAACTTTACAAATAATCTGCCCTTGCCCGCCGCCCTTTGGTGACAGCACTAACACTGTCAATATAGCGGTTTTGCTACTGCAGTAAGCAGCGCACCGAGCTTTGCTTGATCCCCAGGTTAATGTGATGGTCCTTTCAAGGAGTTGGCATCCTCTATCCATACGGGAGCGGCTGCTATTAGTAACCTGGGCTTCTCTGGTCTCTGGTCTCAAGCAAAGTTGATGAGGGACTCCACACCATAATCCAGCCTTTCTTCCTCAGTAAAGAATTGCTTTCAGATACCTGCTGTGCTTGGTTTATAACTAAAGATCAAAAATAACCAGGTCTGTCTCAGAATCGATCTTAGTACATTTCGACAGCACATATTTGGCACTCTTTGGGGCAGTTTGTATTGAGGGAGGAGCACATGGCATCTCTTGCCTGGGCTAGGACCTGGGCCTGAGCTGGGACCAGGGAGGGGGCCCCAGGCCTGGGGCTGCCTGAAGAACCAGGAGCTGGGGGAGTCCCTGATGTTCCTATGCCCAAGGCATAATACCTCCTCTTCTTCAGCATCTGGGGGCAGGTGGCCTGCTCCGAGGGCTCACTTTCTCCCTCATATCCTCACATTTACTCTTGGCTGGCCTGCGCTCAGCAGCCCTGATGGGCCAAGCACCCTGCGTGGGAAGACGGAGAGCCACGGGTAGTCTGGGATCCCCGTGGGGCGAAGCATCTCTCCACTCAGGGAGTACCGGGGAGAATTTAAGGTTCAGGCTGTTGAGCCCTGAGTCTTGAGCTGTCGTTATCAGAAACACATTATGCCACATAATCTCATTTTCAGTCATCTCTGGGGACCGAAGGGATATTCAGGAGGAAGTGATTAATGAGCTCCTTGCGGTGTTCCCATCGAAAACAGCAAACAGTAAACCTATCATTAGCAGACAGGTGACTACGAATGATTTGAGTCCCCCAAAAACCAGGCCAGGGGTTTTATTTTTATGCTGCACACTTGTTAGAAATCATCAAGTCAGAGAAGACTGAGTAGCTGGCAACTCTTCGATCTGGGAAAACGTTTTTTAAAAAGGGAAAACAGACTGCAGATCACCTCCTTCCATTCTGCTAGAAACCTCAGGGAAGCTGAGTGGAGAACATCTGTCGAGACCCAGGGACAAAAATCCAAAATCATCCCTCTGGAGTAAGTGACAAAAACCCCCCAAACCACTGGAATGTCTGTCCATATTTGTCTCACTTTACCTGCAACTCAACGGCCTTTCTAGGACGTCGGCCAGCACACGGTTAACCGTGACATTGCACCATCATACCTCTGAAGGTCATCACACCGATCTTGTTTAACATCTATTTAAAGGACGTCCCATCCAGCAGGTGTGCTGGTTTATCTATGCAGATGACACGTCTTTGAGCCGTCTGGAGATTGTCCCTCATGTTCTGACAGCTTCCTTGGTGGCAGACTTGCTCTCAGACGGAAGGACGTCAGTGACGCTTTCATTTTCAACTGAAAAACAGAAAGAAGTTCTGACTCAGAGCTGAGTTGTTTTCTCATCCTAATCAGGCCCTACGGTGCCTCATGTGAGAGCTGATGTCTTTTCTTCATTGAAACATTTGGATTGAGAGATGAGGGTTTAGGGCAATCGTCAATAAACTGACATGACGTTCTGGGGCATGTGAACACCAGGCACCCAGAACGTGGGGGGCGATGGCCGAATCCCCCACTGGCGGCCCCTCCTCTGCTTCTGCCATCCCAGTGCACATCCGTCCAGCCGCCCTCCGCTGCCCGGCCCCGCACTCACTCCTTCTTCCTCCTGGATGAAATATTTATTGAGCAACTGCTTTGAGTAAGAGCGGGGCTTTGACCTCCTGCAGAGCTGCGCTTTCAGCCTGAGAGGCAAGACGGGCCCTGTGAAATATTTAATAATGATACGAAGGCCAGAACAAGCGACTCGGAAATAATAGCCGCTGTAGGGCTCTGAAGAGAGGAAGATCCATAAGGGCTGACCTCATTAGGAGAGGCTTTCTGGAAGATAACAGACTGGGGGATAAACTTTATATAGACCCAAAGCAGGAGCGAGGCCGTCCTGAGAGAGGTACCCAGAATGAGCCGAGGTGAAAATGAGCAGGTGGGGCTTGGGAGGCAGCTCGGAGACACAGCGAGGTGATCGGGGATCGTGAGCCAGGAAGGAATGGGCAGGTGCACGGCAGGAGGAGGGTGCTGTGGAAACGGGCCACCCGGAGGAGGCCCTGCTCGGCAGGCCGCCCCGCAGTGCGCGCAGCAGAACCCTCGCCAGGACGTCCCGCCCCAAAGCTGTCACCGGCTTTTCCTCCTAACACCTGGAAAAAGGATAGGAGATGTAATTAGGATTAACTTAAGCGTTTTATCTTATGAAGGGAACAAGTTAAAGTACTCAAAATACCCTTTAGGCATATTCTGATCAAAACAAAGTGATCCGAATGGTATAAATTTCCTTCAAGGCATGCAGGATGCAAGAAAGGTCACAATTCTTTATTTTTCCTAAATCAAATTACATCTACTGAAACAGAACAGAGAGTCCAGAAACAGACCCACAGGTATACGTTCACTTGATTTATGACAAAGGTAACACTACAAAGTAGTGAGGAAAAGATGGTCCCTTCGATAAATGGTGCTGAGTCAATTAAATAGTCATGCTTTTCAAAAGATGAGTCTTAGCTCCTTATAACATACATAATTAATTCCAGGTGGGTTATATACCCAGAAGATCACATAAGAGAACATCCATCTAACCTTGGAACAGGCAAAGATTTCATAAAATGACCCAGAAGGGCCTACAAGGACATTGACCATGAAAAAAGTTTGATAAACTAGAATATATTAAAATTAAGAACTTTTGTGCATTAAAAGGCACTGTCAGGAGAGTGAAGGGGAACCTAGAGAGAGAGAATATTTTCAGTCCACATATCTGTGTCTTAGTTCAGGCTGCTATAAAAAATACTATAGACTGGGTGGATTATAAACAACAGAAATTATTTCTCACAGTTCTAGAAGATAAGAAGTCCAAGATCAAGGTGCTGGAAGATTCATGTCCAGTGAGGGGACCCTTCCTGATCTGCAGATTGCCTTCTTTTCATTGTATCCTCACATGGCAGAGAGCAGAGAGGTGCCATTTATAAGGGCACTACCCCATTCACGAGGGCTCCACCCTCATGACCTGACTTCCTTCAAAAGGTCCCACCTATTAATTCTATCACATTGAGGTTAAGATTTCAACATACGAATCCAGGGGCTGGGGGCTGGGGGACACAAACATTCAGTCCATTATAATCTAAAAAAGAAATTGTGTCCACAATATATAAAGAACTTCTTCAAATCAATAAGAACAAAACAGGTAAACCAACAGAACAATAAGACAAAGATGTGAGCAGGCAACTAATTGAGAAGACAACCAGATGGCCAATAAATACATGAAGAGTCATTCAAACTCATTAGTGATCAGGAAAATGCAAATCGAAAGTATAATGAAATAATATTACATATCCATCGGAATGGCTAACATGGAAAAGACTGACAGACAATACCATGTGTTGGCAAGAATATGGAGCAACTTGTACTCTCATATGGTGCTGGAAGGTGAGTAAATTTATACGCACTTTATTTAGCAGAATCTTCTAAATTTCACCGTAGACAAACCCCATGACCCAGCAATTCCACTCTTGGTATTTATCCAAGAGAAATGAAATGTTCATACAAAAATTTATACTTAGGCTTTCATAGCAGCTTTGTTCATAGCACCCAAAAACTGGAAACAATAAAATGTTTATCAATAGGAGAAAAAAAAGCAAATTGTAGTATATTTATACAATGGAACACTATTCAGCAATAAACCAACTGCTGATATATATATATATATAGGGAAAGAAATACACAGTGATATAAATTACACCACAGTGGCAAAGAAAATCCTGAAAATCTAAATGTTTATAATTTTAAAAAGAAATGTTTCAATAAATTATGGTACATCCATTCCACAGAATACCATACAACAGTTAAGAAGGAATAAGATAAAATGAGATGTACGGATAAGGAAAGAATGCCAAAATAAAGTAATTGAAAAGTTCAAGTTTGGAACAGCACCTATAGCATTTCCCATGTGTGTTAAAAATCTGTGCTGTATATATGGAGACTTTCCACAAGGATATACATGAAACCAGTAACTATGGTTAGTTCTGGGGAAGAGCTTGTATCTAGAGTAGGGTGACCAGCTGTCTAATTTGTCTGGGACTGAGGGGGTTCCCTGTGCTGTGGGGCTTTTCAGGTTTGAAACCAGGACAGTTCCAATCCACAGAAGGCTTTCTGGAGTGAAAGACCCACTCACTTTCCATTGTACATCATTCGTACTGCTTGAATTTTTTTTACCACATGCATATTATTTTCTTAGTTTAAAAAATTTAGTTAGGCTGGGAGCAGTGGCTCATGCCCATAATCCCAGCACTTTGGGAGGCCAAGGTGGAAGGATTGCTTAAGGTCGGGAGTTCTAGACCAGCCTGGGCAACATAGCAAGACCCTATCTCTTAAAAAAATAATTAAATAAAACGTAAAATACTCTAGAATTACTTGTTTTTAAAAAGGACACAGGAGTGATCCCAGTCAAATTTAACGATTTCTGTTCTAAGGTGTGGTTGGCTGAATAATGGTTCCCAAAGAAAACCAAGTCCTCATCCCTGGAACCTGTGCATGTTGCCTTCTGAGGCAAAAGTGACTTTGCAGTTGTGATTAAATTAAGGATCTTGAGGTGGAGATTACCTAGGTGGCAGTAGAGGCGAAGATGACAAAACACAGAGGCAGAGATTGGAGAGGTGCACTTTGAGGAGGGAGGAAGGAGCCGCAAGCCAGGGCACGCGGGAGGCTCTAGAAGCTGGAAAAGACAAAGAGACCGTTCTTCCCTAGAGCTTCCAGAGGGAGGGCGGCCCTGCCAGCAACCTAATCCCAGCCCAGGGGAGCCCATTTCAGACTTCTGACCTCCAGAACAGTAACAGCATAAATTCGTGTTATTGTAAGCCACCAACTCTGTGGTAATCTGTTACAGCATTCATAGGGCGCTAACACTCATGAGATTTTCAATGCTGGAAAGAAAAGGTCCACTCTTCCTGCATATGAGTATGTTGACAAAGCCCTGCTACGTGAGAAGCCGAACAGCAACCTCACGTAAACTAAACTCACCCAGGCCAGGCCCCTGCCAGATCCTGCTGCTCATCTGTTCATGGCGGGACCGCATTTGTCTGGCCACTGCCTTCCGTGCTAGCATGTACTGGACCTGGATAGAAAGTTAAAGAATTCAAAGATTGAATTCTGTGGCTGAATATAATTTCTCTGCTTGGGAAACAATCCAACATAGGTTCATAAATCAATATATACATACTATGACTCGAGGTCAAAGTTCGGCCAGTGTCCGTGACATGGTAGACCATTAATAAGTGGGGGTCTTAATGAGGCTATTTTTAAATACCAACTGAACTCACCTCTGTGTCAAACTGAAATCTCCTTAGTGTACCACCATTTTCACTATACACTAATGGGGAATGAGTGGCAAAATGTTTCAATATGTGAATTAAGCAGTTGCCCATTCCTGAAATTACTCTTAATTTGATAGGGCCGATCATTTTGAGGAATACTTAAAACTGTGTGATTGGTGAGATTAACCCTAGTCGATCTTTTGCCCTGACGGACTGTTCAGAGATGCGGTACCTGCGTGCATGTATTCCAGACATTTTTTCAGGTGCAGTGAAGAGGAGGCATAAACACTCCAGGATTTCCAAATTTAGTTTGTAAGATCTTCCTTTCAAAGTATCAGGTTTTGACCTCTGTTTTTAAAAAACTGAATCTAGGAAAGGGAGAAGCATGAAAAGCCAGACTTCCTAGTGATGGGTTTTTACTGTTTTCTTGGTGATTGACTTGTCCATCATCTCTCTCTCTCTCTCTCTCTCTCTCTCTCTCTCTCTCTCTCTCTCTCTCTCTCCCCCCCCCTCTCTCTCTCTTTCCTGGGCATTTTAGCTTTTGGAAATTTCTCCCTGTGGAATAAGGACATGGGAATTGCCAGGACATTCCCTTTCAGAAAGGCTCTGGTTTTTATAACAGCTTGGAAGCTGTGTAAAATGGGATTTAAGAGAGAGAAATTTGCCAAGAATACATTCCACCAATAATTCACGTATGACATGTGCCATGAGGATGGAAAGTGCCTGTGTCGACAATGTTTGTGCAAGAGTTTTCATTTCAACGTGGCTCCCAAAACCGTAGGCACATCAAACAAAGCTCCTTTTCCTACATCCTTTCGCCTTCCTGGGTCTTTATTGCTCTTGCCTCCAGCTCAAAAGGGCAAGAAGGCTCCCCCTAAATCTGTAAAGAGAGCCGCATACAATAACCCGCATTTTCAGATACCAATCTCTGACTGCAGACGAGGGGGATTAAGATCATGAAAAAAAGAACCAAAACAACAAAATTTGTATCCTGGTCTTGTGAAGACTGTTTTCTTAACATGCTCCAATAAGCACTTCTTGACTATATTTCTGAGAAGGAGAACTATTTTAAAATAGTTTCAGAAACTGGAGGGTTATATAAAAAAGCAGGCGAGGAGGAGGAGGGGGAGGAGGGGAGAAGCAGGAGCTGCACTGGGGAGAAAGCTGGGCTCGAGATTAAAATAGTCGCTGCCAACGTTGACGCCCGCCTTCGGGGCCAGTTTAGCCAGACACTGCTAAGGGGAATTCTCGCGTATGGGGACCCCCAAACACCCCGATGCGCCTGTCGGTCAACCCCCACCCCTCCCACCTACCCACATCCACACACGCGGTTTTCTCTCCTTTCCCGTTCCCAGCCCTAACTTCTTTGCTCATCCACGTCTATCTCACGAGAATGATAATAATGCCTGTCTTTTATTAAGCTCTTATTTTGTGCCAGTTTCATGCAAGGGCATTATCTCTTTCCTTTCTACTCCCAGCACAGGAGGCAGAATTATCGCCTCTTTGCATCTGAGCAAACGAGATTCATGGGATTAAAGTTGTCGGGAGTCAGACAGCTTGCAAGGGAAGGGCGGGGACTTGCCTCTCTCTCCCGAAAGTGTGAGCCTCTAGCACGCTTGCCGCCCAGAGACAAGCAGTGGCCCAGAATGGCTTGTTTGGAAGAAGAGTTTATAGGGTCACACCGCCGATTGATTTCTTTTATTTCTATAGAATTTTTATAAGTTCACTTATGAATTCACACTAAGTATAAAGCTATAGTCAAGTGCAAGGTAGAGAATAAGGGAAGGGGAAAAATGCAGGATGGTTGTTATTTTAAACCCAGGAGGAAATTCTACGAACGGTCTAAGTTTCTACCCACCTTTCTCCAACATAGATCACTAATTCCGATGATTATTTCTTCAAATTAACTGAATAAAAGGAGAATTACGCTATTATAGGTATCCTCATTAGCTTTACATGTCTGAAGCGAAGACTGTCAAAGTGTGGGAGGATCTGTTCTTTGGGGCTTATTGAGCCTGGGGCAAGCGACTGCAGCTAAGGAGAGCATTAAATCAAGCCGTGGCCAGCCCGGACCACGTTCCGCAGCGGCCAGGATGCCGCGTGCATGGTGGGAGACGCCGGAGAGAGACGGGGGCTGTGTCTGATTCTGCTCCCGCTCTCTGAGGGCCAGTGCTGAAAAGATAAAATAATTGTCTCAGATGAGAAGTTTCTGATTTACTGCTTTTTTCCCCCCTGTATTCACAGAATGGAAAAAGCTGCTGTGAAGAAATTATTTTTTGTTGGGTTTCAGGAGTTGGGATTATAAAACAGATAGCTCTGAGACGGTGACCAAAGTGCTAAGTTGTGAAGCCCCAGGAAAGCTCCGATGGGCCCAACGAAAGCTGCAAATTAAAGGGAGTAAAGCAATCCGCTTCCATTTGCACCCCCACTCCCCGCGGCAGGGGGGCTCGCAGGGAATGCCGCAAAGGGCGCTGGTGAGCTTCGGGAGCAGGGACACGGATAAGGTAATCCCAAGGCCTATTTGGAAAGACCGTTATAAACTGGAAACAATAACTGTTAACATAGTCGAGCACCTCACCGTTTGCAAAGTATTTTTATGTGCTGGATACATTCATTTAAACTTACGTTTACAATTCCTCAATGCGCAACTCCTGTGGCCCTTCTAAGAGCTCCTATTCTGACGTGCACGGTCTGAGGCTGGCTTCTCCCCAAGACAGGCGCTGTCTGAGGGTCCAGGCAGCAGTGACGCACCGAGGATGTCCAGGTCTGCAGGAACCAGTGGGGTGGGGGAGAAGCCAGCAAAGGTGCTGCCGTCGCAGGGAAGTCCCAGACTCAGCTTGATCCCCGGGGGGCTCTGGAGTGTGCACTGTGCCTCAGGGTTTGTCCCACCTTTCAGCGAGGGAGACCACTGGCTGTTGTACAACGGGTCACCCTTGTGGGAGGTGGGGGTAATGTCAGCATCCAGACACTTCCATCTCTCTGCGCGAGAGCTGAGCATTGGCTCACAGAGCTGGGAAAGGGCACTGAAGGGCACCAGCATCATCCACCCCATGTGCCTCCACATCTCTACAGGTGCTCCACGTACCCTGGCTGTCCTCCCCAACGTCGCTTCCCTGTCAACCTGAAGAACTCCTGCTCAACCTTCAAAACCCTGCCCAGGTGTTAGTGGCATATTCTTTGATTGACAGTAACCCAGGTGCAAAACCTCTTCTTTTATGCTCTTCCTTTACCTGGACCATCCTTCTAAGAGTAGCGCTTGCCATTAGAATATCAATGACTCTTTCTCCAAGGGCCTGTGGAGCTCCCTGTTAGCAAGTTTGGTCCCAGGAAACAGACATTATCTATTTCTTTACTTTTCTACTGATATATCATAGTCATACATATTTGGGGGGTACATGTGACATGTTGATACACGCATACAACGTGCAATGATCAAGAGCAGGGTACTTGGGGTATATCCATCACCCCAAACATTTATCTTGTCTTTGTGTTGGGAACATTACAATTCTTCTCTTCTAGCTGTTTTGAAATAAACAATAAATTATTGTTAATGGTAATTATAATTCCTCTACAATACTATCAAATACTAGAACTTATTCCTTCTATGTAAGAGTATTTCTGTACCCATTAACCAACTTCTCCCAGGGAACAGATATGAATGCATCTCTCTAAGACTCTAATTATCCCCAGGGAGGCGATGGGGGGAAGTGAGCCCCTCACTGTGACTTGCTAATGTAGCACTTAATGACTCCCGGCTACACTGAGGTTTGTTTGCCAAGCCGTTCTTCTGAAGATACAGAAGGGGGCCCTGTGCACAAATTCCTGAGAACACTTGGTGTGGAATAATAAGCAGCATTCTTCAGAAAATAACACATTGTGCATCAAGAGTTTTATCAAGAGAGTTTCTCAAAAACCCAAGCTTTTCTTGGTTTCATAGGTAATTATGGAGTGATCATATCCATTGTGAGGGTGCTCTAGGGATGTTGGGGTTTTCTAAAGAATATAAAATGCTAAAGATTAAAGCAATGTCATGGTCAAGAAGATTCTCTCACTTTCACCGCACACTTAGGGGCACATTTCACTGATGTTCAAAGTAGAAACACATTTAGCAAATAATTCTGGTCTTTGAAGAAGTTCTCTTTTCAGCTTTATCAGGCAAGTTCACAGATGCATTTTATAAGACACACAGGGAAAAAAAGATCAATTCTATTGCTGAGAGAGAATCTAGGTCAATTTTATAGACTCGCACCCACATGAAATTCACATAAGTACAAAATTTGGGAGATATTGGTTAAAAGAAAAATCATACCAAGTATCAAAATAAGTTAAATTGCTCTATGTTTATAGTTCAATAAATTTGAAACAGCCTAGATCCTTACCAAAATGAATTTCTTTGGCATCTTATAGAAGCTTCCATGGGATTCCAGTAGTACTTTTAAAAATCTCACACAACAGTGTTCCTAAGGAAAGGAAGTAAACACTTGGAGCCAGAATTTCCATCTTTGCTCATCAAGATTTCAATCAATTTCACTTGAACAAGCTGTTTCATTCGATTCACACTGATTAACCTTAGCCCAATCACTGAAAACTTTGTGGTTTGGGGGTACGGGCTTTAATTGTCTTCATAATGTACTTGGAAGGTCACTGGGGAAATCGAACACAAAAGGTTTCCTATAGGATGTGCTGACAAAATAAAGAACCTGAGCAGCATTTATCCCAGGAACCTCAATCTCAGATGGACCTTCTTTTTGTCTTTTCTGTTCAAGTGCGTTTCTCACTATTTTATTTTTCTATCAGTGTTTCTGTAGATATCAACTATATCCTTGCCTCTCTGTAAGCTTTTCTCTAAGGCTCTACCATGAAAACAAGATTTCAGTGAAAATTCTGTTTTTTGTATCCTCCCTCCATTTGTAGTAAGGACAGGACTTAGGCGCAAAATTTATGGGAGTGCCAAAAATTCAGCAATTAAGATAAAGAATATCTTCGGGCAATATTTTTAAAAATCAAAATGAATGGGAAAAAAAGAACTCATGATGAATAAAATATAAAAATTTTATGACTTGGCCCTGGTGGGAGCTCTGTGGTGGTCATGAGTGGTCATTAGTGCTTCTCGGAACGTGGTGGAAATGTGCTTCCTGGCTCTCTGGTGGACATCAGTGGGGCCATGTGACTAGTTCCAACCAACATGTTCCAAACAGAAGTGATGAGTGTCACCTCTGGGCAGGAGCATGTGGCTGCCAGTTCAAGACCCTTTTGAACTTTGTCTCCTTTTCTCTCATTCACAGAAACTGGCAAATTTCCAGATCAGCAACACAGTGCTGACCAGGTCCCTGAACACCTAGGTTAAGCTGAAACTCCCTACAAACC
>RJWJ010020928.1:0-28462 GCA_004363605.1 Indri indri | reverse complement strand
AAAATCCCGGGGCTTGGAGCCAACCAATCAAGAGTCAAAACAAACCGCCACTTTCAAAGGGACCAATGGACTAAGGGGGGAAGGGGGGATGGTGTGCCCAACACGTCGTGTGGAGCCTGCGTGTCGTGTGCCACCGATGTGTCGTGTGCAAAAGAAAGTATAACAGCTTCACCCTTACCCCAGGGCGGGGTCCTGGTTCGTAGGGAGGCCACTGCGTTGGTGCTCTGGGACTTGGACCCTAGCTCGAGCTAGCAAATAAACTCCTTTGCCATTTGCATCCTCGGCGACTCTGCCTCTCTGTTCCTGGGGCCGAGGGGAACCGGTTCTTACAGTAATATTCAACAGAAATTAAGCAAGTGGGAGGGGAGAGGAGGGGATGGATAAACTCACACCTAACAGGTATAATGCACACTATATGGGTGATAGACACACTTATAACTTTGACTCAAACTGTACAAAAGCAATTCATGCAACCAAAACATTTGTACTCCTGCAATATTCTGAAATTTTTTAAAAATGGAAAAAATAATAAAATAAAATAAAATATACTTGAACAACAACAAAAAGTCTCACCCCAAATGACTAAAATTTAGGGGAAAAGCATCAAATATTGATGTGTAGAATACAATCTCTGGCATTAATCTCTTATCAATGCAGTTATCAATTCACAGCCACAAAAATGCTAAAAGGAAAATATCCAATAGGGATGTCCATTGGTATCTTTTAGTTCTCACCCTGTGAGATTTAATATTCTCTCAGATTGTTCTCCTGAAATTTAACTAGATTGGCTGCAATTAAAACACTACCAGAGCACTACCAAATTCTAAACAGGCCAAATTACTTTCTTGACACAGAGATAGTACCTCTGTAATCGATACATGTTTAGTCAGTCGGACTAAAATAAATGTTCAAATAAGTTTGTGATGCTAAAGAGTGTTAAATATAGAATTCAGATTCTTATTGTTTAGTGACTCCAACTTGGAAAAACATTGAGAAATATTTCTCAAACAAAAAACTTTCTATACAAAAAACTTTTTGGAGGAAATGTCACAATGGAAATTTAATAAAATGTTGCTACCATTTAAAGGCCATCCACAGCAACTGCAATTTTAGGAGGAGTTAATATATATTCCAAAAATAGAAAAACTAAATCCACCATTTATATGGCTTTTTCATAATCCAAGAAAAAAATTCATTTTACAAAACAATATTAAACATATGTTAAATGAAATTAATTGTAACAAACTTACAACAGTCCAATCCCTTTCCACAGGCTATGCAAATCACTCCGTTACTCTCTCAAATCATTAAACCCACAATATAGATAAATCTATACTTGATACAAATTAAATCATTATAAGTCAGCTGGGGTATAAAGTCCAAAGTTTTCTGTACAGAGGACTTTTGGATTTTTGTCCGTTCATTTGTTAAAACAAGGCTTCATGTGAAAAATAAATACTGGTTTGTAAGAAATATGTATTTTATTTATTATTTTATTTTATTTAAAAAAGCAGATTCATGGTCCATAATTTTGATAATAAAAGATAAAGATCATTCTTGTTATAATAAGTTCTTTGCCTGATTAGCAAAACCTTTAAAATTAACTAAAATCAACCTACTTCTCCAGCCTCTAACCCTTTGCTCTCTTAAGCCCAGCCCACTAGTCTTCTTTCAGTCTTCTTGTACCTTCTTTCAGTTCCACGTTCCCTTTTCATGGTACTTTAACAGTTATTCCTCTGCAAGGAATGTTCTCTGTAATGCTTTCAATCTGTCCCCCAAAGTTCAGTGTTGAGAGGTGGGACCTTTAAGAGGTGTTAAGGTCATGAGGGTTCTGCCATTATGGCAGGAGGGATTTGCTATAGAGGGAATTTGGCTCTCTCACATGCACTCTCTCATGTGATGCCTTCTACCATGTTATGACACAGCATGAGGAACCTCACCAGATGCGGCCATTCAACCTTGGATTCAATCTCCCAGCCTCCACCAAGTACCTAATAAACTTCTCTTGTTTGTAAATTACCCAGTCTGTGGTATTTTGTTATAGCAGCACAAAACAGACCAAGACATTCTTCCTCTTCCAACCTTGCCCTGGGTAATTTCTCACATTTTTTCAGACAGCAGCCTATAAGTCACTTTCTCCCCTGGGAAGCCTTCTCTCACCTATCTGACTAGTTCAAATCATCTTAACTGTCTCTATGTGATGGCACTTTTCAAAGTTTCAAATTTATAAGGATATGTGTGCTTTTTGATGAATGTCTTTTTCCCCCCAAAGACTGTAAGTTCCTGAAAGATAGACATAATGTATGATTTTATTCTTTTAGCATACTGATTTGCAGATTAAAGTTCCTTGACAAACATTTATTGATGGAATGAATGACCAGGCTAGCATAGGAGCCAAGTTATTTCATTACTGTTCCTGAAAATGATAAGCCAAAATAAATCCAGAACTTGCCAGGTGTCAGGCACTGTGCTATGTACTAATCTATTTACATACCATTTACATTGTATTAGGCATTATAAATGATCTAGCAATGATTTAAAGTATAGGACAAGATGTGCACAGGTTATATGCAAATACTATACCATTTTATATAGGGGATTTGAGTATCTGAGGATTTTGGTATCCGCAAGGGGTCCTCGAACCAATCCCTTGAGGGCACTGAGGAATGATTATATACACACACATACAACCATATATACATATATATTATACACATACACACACACTACTCTATAGTTGACAATACAAATCCTATGTCAGCAATTTTCAAAGTACAGTCTGCCAACCCATATCAAGATCAGATTTATTGTATGATAATAGTAATACCTTATTTGCCTTTTCATTTTGTTGACATTTGCACTGATGGTGCAAAAGCAGTGGGATAAACCTGCTGGTGCCATCACACAAATCAAGGCCATGGCACCAAACTATACTAGCAGTCATTGTATTCTCTACCTACATGCATTCTCAGTAAAAAAAAAGAAACAAAAACACATTTTAACTTAAAAATGTCTTTGATAAAACAGTAAAATTACTAATTTTATGAAATCTTTACCCTGAACACACATCTTTTTAATCATCTATAAAGAAATAGGATGCATGCATGAAGCACTGCTGCTGTACTCCACAGAACTATGGTTATTTCATGAAAAAACACTTTGCACTGCAAGGTGAAATAGCTGACTTTTTCATGAAACACCATTTTAATTGAAAGTATGACTGACAGACATGTATGGTCATAGAGACTTGGCTAATGGGTAGACATTATCTCAAAAATTAATGACATGAATCTGTCACTTCATGGAAAACAGCTGACAGTATTTTTTGCCAATGGTAACATTTGAGTTTCAAATGAAAGTCAGAATTTTAGAAAACTTGTATCTGTCACCATGAGCTTAAGAGTTTCACAAGACTGTCCTGATGAGATCAATATTGATATTAATGTGACTTTTTGATATTTTACAATGAAACATGTCAATGTTTGGCAGATCTGCACAACTCAGTGAACTAATATTTCCCAAATGACCAATATGTGATGTTACAAAATCATGCAGGGGGAAAGGATCTATTTAAAATGCATGCCAGACCAATGAATTTTAATGCAGTAAACAATGAAAAGTTAATTTAGATGGTTTCAAATTCCATTACACCTAACTTTTAAGAACCTATTATTAGTTGAATTTTGCTGTAACATCACAGAAGAATATCCATAATTATTTGCCCTTTCTAGGCACCTCATCCAACTACGTTTCCTTCCATAAGACTGCAAACTCCTTGAGAGCCAGAAGGAGCACATTTTGTCAATTGTATACTTTTCTGAAAAGCTGAAAGATTCAAGAGGATAGATTCGTTTCTTCACACACTATGTTCCTTCTCACCCCCTCACACTTACTGCTTCCTAGCTTTGTCACACACACATGCACACAATCAGATGTTCACATATACCATAGACTCAGGCACACTTTTATACTCCGTCATAGAGTATAAAGGTGGAATACCTATGCATAAACACAAAGTCCCTGTCAAAACAGAAGCCTGACTGAAGGGCAGGATTTAAAGCCAATAAATCTGTCAGCTTCTTGCTATTGCTCCAAATTCCTCTAAAATGAATGGAGATGACTATACTTGTTCTGTGGCCTAAAAACCAGAGAAATGAAGGATCTGGTACCAGTTCACTGTGGGGAATCATCAAATATATGCCAAAAGTAAAGCCAACTCAAAGACTGAGCCTTGGGTTCTCACTGAAGACACATTACTAAAAATACACACTCCAACAAAGCCAGAGTCCAAAAACAGCTATTGCATTTACCAAATGGTCTTCTCAGCTTACACTCCTACCAGCAGTATAAAATAAAATCTTTGCAGTCAAATATTCACATTACTAAAGGACAGGTGGTTTAAAACACAATGCTTAATGTAGCTGTAAAGATGCAAGCAACTTTACATCAAACATTTAAACTGTCTTTTCCAACATTAAACCCCTGGACTGTCTTTTCCAATGCTGACTGTACCATAAATCAGCTAAAGAATGTACATTTCATACCAGAACGTCCTTACAATGTCAGTCAATAGTTCAATTCCAGCAATATTGACATTTTACTAGCAGTGTTTGTCTATGTAACTATTTAAGTGTTCTATTACACTTTGCCATTAGAACTTCATTTTAAAAATTAGTAGATAGTAGAAAATTAGCTTCCTGGAAATCACTGATTGCTTACAGGTTCAACTGTGAAGAAAAGAGATTCAGAGAAAATGCAACAAATACTAGAAATATCTCATTAACTGTTACATCTAAAAGGCAAAATGTTAATGTCTCTCTTGGAAGAAATCCTATCGCATGTAAATCAATTGTTTAACACTCTCATATTCAATCTTCAAAGGTGATTTAGGAAACACATAATATACAAGATTGAGGTTTACTTGTATGGGTAAATTTACTCTAAGAAATATGTTTATATTTTACAATGTAGAAATCAAAGTGGCTACTAAAATTTGATGCTATGTAATCTAGAATTTTTCAGTCTTCTACAGCCAACACTTTTGTTTTTATAATTGTCATTTAACTACAGAAGAAAACATACATGCAAGTAGGCTTCCAAAATTCTACTCTACTATCAATATTAAAAAAAAAAACACATCCTCATAACAATGCACTTTTCATAGAACCCTAGTGCCACCGAATGTCCCCTCCAAAATTCATCTTGAAATTTAACTGCCATTGTAATGTTATTAGGAGGTGCACCCTTTAAGACATGATTAGGACATGAGGGCTACACCCTCACCAATAGATTAATGCCATCATCTAGGGAGTGGGTTTGTTATCTCAGGAGTAGGTTCCTGAGCAAAGGATAAGTCTGGCCCTATTTCTCTGTCTCACAGACTCCTTTGCTTTTCCATGTTATCATGCAGCACAAAGGCCCTTACCAGATGCCAGCACCATGCTCTTGGACTTTCCAGCTTCCAAAATCAAGAGATAAATAAACTTCTTTTCTCTATAAATGACCTAGAGTGTGATATTTGGTTGTAGCAACAGAAAATAAACAAAGACAGCTAATAATAACAAAGGTTTCAATAATGGGCGGTAAAACTGACCCAGTAAAATAACCCAGTAAAATGTTGAGTAACATCTAAAAAAATAAGTCATCTGAGTGGCCTGGACCACCCTGCTTTTTAGGCCCTGCTTCCACCAATGTCAGACTTCTCTGATGCCTGGGTTCTAGATCTGTGAGCAAATCTGTATATAGGAATTTGGATAGAATGGGGTTATTAGATCCAAGCATCAAATATATGGCATTCTTCATCAATATCTTTTCCCCTTACCTCCACCCAAATCAGAGGCACAGCTTTAATCACAGGAGAGAGCATAAACAGATTACAAAAGCCTTTGTAAAGAAAAGAGAAAACTGAAATCATTTTGTGAAAAGTTCTAAAACCTTCCTGGGCTGGGCATGGTGGCTCATGCCTATAATCTTAGCACTCAAAGAGGCCGAGGTGAGAGAATCGTTTGAAGATAGGTGTTCCAGACCATCCTGAGCAACAGCGAGACTCCATCTCTACTAAAAATAGAGAAATTAGTCTAGCGTGGTGATGCACACCTGTAGTCCCAGCTACTTGGGAGGCTGAGGCAGGAGGATCCCTTGAGCCCAGGAGTTTTGAGGTTGCAGTGAGCTATAATGATGCCACTGCACTCTAGCCCAGTTGACAGAGCAAGACCCTGTTTCAAAAATTAAATAAATAAATAAATAAATAAAACTTTCCTGAGATGGAGTCATTCTTCATATAACCTTAAATGATATTAAGTTGTAATTCTAATAAAAAAAATAATCTTAAGGCTAAATTAGATCATACTTCGAGCAACCTTAAGAAGACAATTGTCAATCTCTGTAATGCCATGTTGAAACATTTCTTCTTCATTTTACATAGAACATTACATAATACACATTTTTCCCTCCACTTTTCTTCAGTGAAGAATATATTTCTGTACCTTGACATAGTTTTACTTCAGGAGTGATTATAAGGGATTACTGAATATTTTAAATGAATATTTATGTATATTTAGAGCTCTGGATTACTGAGATTACAAAAGAATGTGATTCTCAGCAAAGGAAGAAATCATCAAATGAATATGGCAAGGGACTTCCAATTTTGTACTTCTGAAAGTCATCTGACTTCTTCTGCACCGACCGCCAATCAGTATGCTTATTATATCCTTTCGAGGAGCCACTATTCAAAGCTTAAAGTTTTCAATAGCTTTATTTCCTTCTGTCCTCAAACTATTTTTGATTTTAAAAAAAGGCGGGTATGTTTCAAGTGACACCATCGAAAACGTGGAAAGAGAACCAATAGAATGAGAGAAAATATTTGCAAATCATGTATCTAATTAGGGACTTGCCTCCAGAATACACAAAAAACCATTACGACTCAATAATACAAAGACAAATAACTCAATTTTTAAAACAGGCAAAGGATTTGAATAGATGCTTCTCCAAAGAAAATATACGAATGGCCAATAAGCATATGAAAATACTTGCCACTTTAGTCACTGCATTGGGGAAATGTAAATAAAAATCACATTGAGATACCATTTCACAACCACTAGGATAGCTATACTAAAAAGGACAGACAATAACAAGTGTTGGTGAGGACGTGGAGAAACTGGAACCCTAATACATTACTGGTGGAAATGAAAATGGTGCATGCCTGGAAAACAGTTTGGCAGTTTCTCAAAATGTTCAATATAAAGCGGTATACCGCATTATCCAGCAATCCGGCAAAAATGAAAACATAAGCTCATACAAAAACTTATACACGAATGTTCACAACAGCATTATTCATAGTAGAAAAAAAATGGAAATAATCCGAATTCCACCAATTAATGATTGGATAAGGTATAATGTATTTCTACAATGGAACAGCATTTAGCAATTAAAAGGAATGATGCACTGATACAAGCTACCACATGGATGAACTTCAAAAACATTATACTAAAAAAAAGAAGTCAGTTACAACAGACCATATATTGTATGATTCTATTTATATGAAGGGTTTGGAATAGGCAAATTTATAGAAATATTAAATAGATTATTGGCTGCCTAGAGCTAGAGGTGGGGAGTTGGGAAGATGGGAAGAGACTGCCTATGAAGTTTCTATTTGGGTGATGAAACTGTTCTAAAATTACATTAGTGATGGTTGCAAAACTTTATACTAAAAACCATCGAATTGTACACTTTAAATGAGTAAATTTATGGTATGCAGATCATATTTCAATAAAACTGTTAAAAAAGGGAACCAGGAGGATGCAATAATAAATTCTATTTCTTGATGCCTTTAAAGACAGAGCTGTAAGACTATGCTCAGATCTTTTATTACTTGGAAAACCTGTTTCCATGTTTAGATCTAATACTAAACAAGACATAAAAATAGAGTGTCACTGAGGGAACTGAGGTCCCGAAGATAGCAAAAAAAAATAAAAATAAGTGTTTTAGTAAAATGTGTGCGCTAAAAGAGATCCACAGATTATAGGTCTGTGTAAAGGTCTTAGCAAACAACGGACAAGTATTTCTTCACGGAACCAAAGGTTCAATGAAAGCCGTTTTGTAAAAACAGCAGCGTTCCCAAGAGCGTTAAGAATCTCAGGCTGACAGACCTTAAGATCTGCTCCTCCCATAATTTACAAGCATTCAAAGCATGATCAGTAACAGGCAAAAAGAGAGAGGCAAAAGTACTAAAGGACCAGCTCCCTACACGTGGGATAGCTGCTGTGGCACGGTAAGCTGAGGCTTTTCGGGGAGACCATTCCTTTCCCAGGTTCGGCGGCGCAGGCACCGCAGCGCACTCGCCCAGCGCGCTAGCCAAGCCCCCTGAATTCCTCCGCGGCTCCCCGGCGTCCGGAACCATCTGGGTCACGGGTCACAGGTCGGAGGTCGGCAGCGCGCCGCAGGAGCAGAGAAATCTGTAGGGCGCCAAAACCCACCCCAACCACCCCAGGCAGGGACTGTCTGTCCTGAGGTCTCTGTCTCACGCAGGCCATGCCTCGCAACGAACGTCCCCAGGACTCAAGCCGCAGGGCCGCCAACGTCCCCCGGGGCCCCTGCACCGGGGATAGCAGGGTCCACGCGCGCAGCCCTCCTCTCTTTCGGCGCCTCCTCGCGGGCTCCTACCTTCCTCCACCACCATTTCCAGAAGATTCGGGTCGCCCATCTTCGCCAGCTCGTTAATGACACTGATGCCCGCGTGTGGTGGAGCCCTGGAGCAGACACTGAATCTGATCTTGGGCAGCCGGGATTGCCGCCGATCCGTGAAGAGGTCGGCCGTCCCGGCGTAGGCCTCCTCGTCTTCGTCCTGCTCGGACTCCACCGTCCTTGGGCCCCTGCGCCAGGTGGGGTCCCTCTCCAGCGGGCACTTCCACTGGACCTCGTTTTCCTCCACCTGCTCCGCGACCTTGGCCCTGCGCTGCACTACTTTGTCCCGGTAGCGCTCTTTGGTGTCCTTCCAGTATTTCTCCAAGTACCTGTTCTGGTGCCTGTCCGAGTACCTCTCCTTCTCCCTGCGTTGGCCCCAGTCCTTTCTACGCTTGCCTTTCTGCTGCTTTCCCCGCCTCTCTCCCCCAAGACCCGCGGGCGCCCCACCCTTAGGGACGGCCGTCTGCCCGCCCCCGGGCCTGGCTGGCTCGATGCCGGCCCCCTCTTCTCCGCTCTGGCTGTCTGCGCCCCCGAGCCCGGGTTCCGCCGCCTGCCGGCCCTCTTCGGGGCCCGCCTCCCGCCCCTCCTCAGGGCCCATCTCTCGACCCTCCTCCCGACTCGCCGCCTCCTGCCCCTCTTCCGGGCCGGCCAGCTCCATTTCCAGCAGGCTTCCCAGGTCCCATTCTATCGGGTCGCCTCCTGCCCTGGACTCCTGGTTCTCCGAGGCTGCCGCCTCCCTTTCACCCGCACCCTCCTCCTCCGATCCCCACTGGTGGGCCAAATGCTCCCTCAGCCAGTTGTCCTGGTCCTCATCCATCGTTGGGCCCTTCGCCCACCCAGGGGTGCCACTCGGAGAGAACCTCCTCTCAGGTCCAGAGTTATTTTTTGTCGGGTGAGAAAAAGTTCCTCTCATTAAGGAATCTCTCCCCCTTTAAGGCCAGCGCGTGGCAGGGGTTCTCCAAGGTTCGGACAGCCCCTTCCCTCTGGCTCTGGCACATGGGTATTAACTTTTCTCCCAGCACTGCCTTCTGCCTGCATGCTGAACAGGATCTGTCTTGTACAGCTGGGGAAAAGGTGAAACCTTGAGGTCTGTGTTCCCAGTCAGCCTCTGCCCCTTAAACGTTGAATAGTGTGGGGCAAGTTTCTGTAAAGTTCAGTTTCCACATATTGAAATGAGAATGATAATAGTACCCACCTTCTAGGGGTGTTGTGAGGAGCACAGTGTAGAGGGGTTGGCACAGAATGTGTTAAAAAATTATCTGCTATTGAAGTTAGCCCGTATTACCTTGATTCCTGTTCCCCCTCAAGGGGTCGCTTAGTGCCCGCTCCTCCTCCCCGCCGCGCCCCAACTTCAACCTCAAGCGGAAGGGGCAGTCTCACTCTTCGCAGGCCTTATTCAGTTAGTTTCTACGTTTTTGAGACCTTATTATGAACTGCCAAGTCCGCAATACTAGAAATTTAAGAAGAATGGGGGAAAAATAGATGACTGGTGCTGACCTAAATGTGAGGTAGAGGTCTGAGCTGACCACCTTGAGAGTGCTGAGAGGGAGTACTTTGAGTTTGAGGCAGGGATGAGGTGATTTGAGAATAAGGATGAGATGACCAAAGAAGATGAGACTTTTCTTCATTTTTCTGCTACTGTATTTTTTCCCCCATTCTATTGACATCTTAGTATGGAGAATCATCTTTTACAGATGAGGAAACAGGCCTAGAGAGAAGTGTTTTCGTGAAGGTCACGATTAACTATGAAACTGGAAATCACTCCTTTTCCCTATACTTTGCTATCTTTTCCCTACTTAAACCTCTAGAAAAATATGATTTGTGGTCAAGTGATTCAAGACTGTAGGCAATTCTTTATTTGATGTATTTTGGAATTGTGTTTGAAAGGTTAATAGACATAAGTCAAGCAATAGACTTAAACATGTAATTGTAATAAATGACTAATTATGATAGAAGTGTTTGGTATTTATCTCTTGATTATTAATCCTTGTTCTAATAAAATTTCTACAACATGAATGTTTTTTAAAGTATTTCTGGTATGTTAGGTATTCTGCTAGGTACTGTGGTTTATTGTGAGTAAACAGATGGTTTGAATCTTTGCTTTACATTGCATAGGTTAAAATGAAGACAATAAAATTATTTTTCTATAGTTTTAGTAATTCCCTGTTTCATATTTCTTTTTTCTGTACTGTATTTGAAATGATTTGTATGAGAAGACATTACACGTTGATGATTTTGCCCAAAATTAAATGGAATTTTTGATGCTGAATTTGCTTACAGTTTATAAACATCCTTTAAATTATGTTAACAAAGAGTTGAAAACCGGTAGTGTTCTTTTGATAAAGGTCTGTATCTTATGCACACCTTTTTAGATCTTGAGAAATAATCTCTGTATTCATACCACTGAAATGTTTTTATGTTTTATGTTTCTTATCCATCCATAATTTTAGGATTTATCTATTTCCTCCATCACTGCACCCTGCCTCTTTGGACACAGTCTTCAATCATATGTTTCCAGAATTATGTTCTGAGTAATTTATACCTGTTCCTCTAATGTATTAATAATGGAACACACAGTAAAGTATTGGATTGCGGCCCGTAAGGTTTCTCTTTTTAACCCTCTGAAGGATTTCAGCCTTTGTTTCAATTATTACAAGCATCTGGTATCACCTTTTATTATTTGCCTTTTATATCTTATGCTAAGGGTGGCATGCTAAAATATTTAAATGGTTATATAAATACATCTGTAAAGATATAAATGGTGATACTTGGGAAACTAAACTGGCAACTGGCACCTTGGAATACTTGTTTGTCTAGCGATGTATAAAATTATAAATTCATTATAGGAAAGGCACCTTAGAATGGTCAGTATAAAGTGTGTGAAAAAAAGCCTGATCTGTATGTAAGTTAAATGTGTACACTTAAGCAACACCTACATGTGATTTTGTTTTTTATTCTAGGAAACTGATCGAATCAATGGACTTACACTGAAGAGCACCAGTTCACGAGCTGGATCCTGAAGGCCAAAACAGATCTTGAGAAGTCATCTAATGAATCCAACTCCCTTCTGGTATTTAACACAAGGATATGGCATCTCCAATCTGTGATCTGGATCAGTTCGCTTTTGTGATTTCCCTATATATCAAAATCTTGACTCCTAGGATAAGTTTCCTCCTTTTGGACTACTTATCATGCAGTGATTTTCTTAACCCCTAAACATTTCATTTGTTTCATGTATTTTGAACATCTTTAGTCCATATAAAACAGCATATTCCAATGTATGAAGCTTTGTGCCAGGAGTGAAAAGACCTGCATTCTATCCCTGTCTGTGTCCTTTAATAAGGTAGGCAGCACAATGACCCTGGACAGATGACTTGGCTTCTTTGAACCTAGGTTGCTACCCTGTGACTATAAGGGTCTTACTTGTTTCAGCCATCTTCCAAGGTGGTTGTGGAAGTCAAATAAATCATATCCATAAAAGGACTTTGGAGACAATAAAAGTGTAACAAACATGAGGAAGTTTTATTGACTGGAAGAGGTAAAGTAATAGATTTACCAGAAGGTAGGAATAGTTGTAGGTGTTGTTTCCCCACAAAATACTGCTTTGGCCACTTCTGTGCAATTTGCAGGCACTTTCTGACTCCACACACTCCCTTCTCCCTGGTTTCAGAGGATAGATCAAGTCTCTTTACTTGCAAAATTGATCACTTTGAATCCTGACGTTTTTAGGCCCTCGACCTTTACAATAAGCCCTAGTCCTCTTTACTAGCACTTTAATATCTGCCTACCATCTTACATTCTTTCCTCTTGTAGAACAAGCTCACTTTCCAGGCTGATGTCTGGAACCATAGTGTTCATTAGAAAAACGGGTCTAATACTTAGCACCCCCATACATGCTTGGTATTTGCCAGTCTAAATGCCTAGGATGGCATGTCCCCTCTGCCTTGAAACTAGAAAAATGGCATTGATTCTCAGACTAAAGAGATCGTGGGCAACTGTCTCAGCAGCAGATAAGAAACAAGGAAGCATTATTCTTGCCTATACCTACTTACGACAGCAACTGAGGTTACAAATGACACTCTTCTGCTGTCAATCTTTCAAAGGCTTTCTATCACACACAAGGAAAAATCCAAATACATTTCTTGTCAATAGAATTGCACAAGCTATATTTACAAGATGTGGGCCTGGCTAAGTCTCCATTATTATTTCCTACCTCTTTCTCCCCCTCTACACTCCACCATGCTGTCTTATTGCTGTTCCTCAAACAAGCACTTTCTCATCCCAGGGCCTTTGCACTTGCTGTTCCCCTCCTCCTCCTAAAAGTCTTCACACAGATGCCTAATGGATAACTCTTTTACTTCATTCAGTTGTCCAAGCATGTGTCACTTCTCTGGAAAGAACTATGGTGACCACCCTAAGGTAACAACCTCACATCCCTATCCACTTACTCTGTGTTATTTGTCTTCATAGCAGTTATTACTTTCTGACTTTTTATATTTATTTGTTTATGCATATGTAGCTGTACATAAGCCCCATAAAGACCAAAGTTTTCGGTTCTCTTTGTTCTGTCTGTGACACCTAGAATGGTACCTGACACAGAAAGTTTCTGTATAAATATTTGTTAAATGAATGATTTGACCAAGGTCTATCATCAAATTTCCTATTGCCTGAGTCCAGCCAGTAGTAGACGTCTCCAATAACCTTTGTCTTCAAGCAGCTGGGAGAGTCATAGTATTACATACTTGAAGTGGCCAAGTGCCATTCTGAGAACTAATTTTCTAATTCTAAAGAAACTGTAAATTGTGTCTAAAGAAACTACTAGATAACTAGAGTCAGAGTTAGAGACAGTAATTCAGGAATTCACCTTACCATCTGAGCATCAACCTCTTGACTTCACTCTGAAGATAGGTGCTGGGCCTTTGGCAAGCAATGGCAATCAGTAACAAGAAGAGGTGAGCTAAGACCTGTATCTCTTTTAGTGCTGCTATAATATAGTCCTGTATTAACAAGTGTCTTTTAGTATAATCTCATCCTCTTTTTTAAATGGCAGATGTTAGGATTGTTATTTTTCTTTGGCATACATATAAACAGGAGCCAAAAATGAATTCAAATGTTCTATATTGACTACATTAAATCCTGTAGTAAGATCTGGACTTTGGGCCCTAAGAGGATATATCTGTATCACAATTTCTATCTTTTACAAATAAATTTTTTCATCAAGGAGTCTACACCCACTGGCTGTGTATTTTCTTTGCCATCGAATTTTGTTCCAAATCTACCATGCCACTGAAAGAAACTGTTCACTCAGTGGTCATCCTTCACCATCCTGCATCAGTCATTAAATCCAGTGGCTCTTTCCAAACCTTCAATAATGGCTTTCAAGACCTGCACCACTCTGAGTCTCCTCCCATAACTGACTCTTCCACTCTTAGGCAGTATGATGCGAAAGAAAGAGCATAGACATTAAAGGCAGACCATTCTGGATCAGGCAAATCTGTCCCAGTTTTGAATCTTCATTCAGCCACCGAGGGGCTGTGTAACCTTGAGTCAGTGGGTTAACTTCTCTAAACCTTAATTTCCTAACTAATATGATAAAAACAATCATATCCAACAAATGGTATGATTATGAAAACTGAATAATAATGTTGTCTTTGGCACATAGTAACATTAAATGAATGTTAGTTTTCAACTTTCTTTTATACCCTCCGAGATTTCCTTGGCTTTTTTGCCTTCTTTCACCAGTCTCCCTTGTTATTCTCATTTATCTTTTCCATTAACTGTCACTTTTTTGAAATTCTTATTCAAATATTCAGCAATACTTCTCGTTGAAAAATTGTTACTTACAAAATCTGTAAGTCACTTATATGTTCTAATATCCTAATTTGAACAAAACTATGGCTAAATCAATCTTCCCCCAAACTAGTTCAACTTCCCGATTCTACTTCTATCAAAATCATCAAGATTGTCTTCAGTTAGTGATTAATAATTATGATAGCTACTATTATTTGAATATTTGCCATATATCAATCAATGTGCCTTGCTTATTCTACTACTCTGAATCCTCGTGATATGAAGTGGACACTTATCCCCAGACTCCTCTTATATCTGCTGCACTACTTGGCTCACCCCTTTTTTAAAAAAAACAAATTTATTGAAATATAATATATAATTGGGTGTGTTTTGTGTTGCTATAATAGAATACCTGAGTCTGGGTAATTTATAAAGAAAAGAGGTATATTTGGCTCATGATTCTGGTGACTGAAAGGTCCAAAATAGGGCAGCTGCATCTGGTGAGGGATTTATCCTGCTTCAACTCACAGCAGAAAGTGGAAGAGCAGACATGTGCAAAGAGATCACGTGGTGAGAGAAGCAAGAGAGAGAAACTGAGGAAGCCAGACTCTTTAACAACCCTCTCATGGGAACTAATTCATTCCTGCAAGAGCAAGAACTCACCCCTGGGGGAGGGCATTAATCTATTCATACAAGATCCGGTCCCATAACCCAAACAACTCCCACTAGGTGTACCTCCCAACACTACTACATTAGGGATCAAACTTCAACATGAATGTTGGCAGGGATGAACCACATCTAAGCTATAGCAATATTGATAATTACATTAATAATTAAATTCACCAGTGTGCAACTGGATAAGTTTTGTGACATGTACAGTTAGATACTTATGTAACCATCACCGCATTCAGGATATAGAACATCTCCAAAAGCTGCCCTGAGTACCTTTGCAGTCAATCACCTCATTCCATTCACCAGCCCCTAGCAACCACGGATGTGCTCTCTGTCACCATAGCTTTATGGCTATTTTATTCCAGTTTTCACTATGTCAGTTAGTTGTAAACTCATGTAATTTGACTGGACCTTGCCTTAGCTCTATTGGGCATCTTATGCTTTCTGCTCCAGGGCTCCTCCACCACCACAGTGTGGGTTTCCTGTGCTTGTCCACTGCTCTATTTTGACACACTTATAAACCTTTAAGTAGGAAGAAGTTAGCACAGCATGGGGTAACTCTAAACAATTGGAGATGATGGATAAATATTTCCCTCTTCCAATTTGGAGGGACAATTTTGAGATGCATTTTGTGCAGTTCTTCAGGGGTTCCCCGGAGGAACCAACCCTTATTTGCTCACAGTGGTGGCCAGCTCAATAGCGTTTTCTCTCATTGGCTCTCCTTCCTATGAAGTCCCCCACCTCAACTCCTCTTCCTGGGGATCATTTTCCAAAATAATCTTCCTGTACACAAGTCTTATCTCAGGCTCTGCTATTAGGGGAAATCCCGGATAAAACAACATTATTAGTATATCCCTTTAAAAAAATCATTTAGGAAACTGAGGCTAAAAGAGGATAAATAACTGCCCAGAATTGTCTCACTGTGAAAAGACAGAGCAAGAGCTTGGATTCAGGACAGCCTAACTTCACTACTCATGTTCTTAATCAACATTTTGGTTTTTAAGGGGGAGACAAGTCAGCTTTGATTTTATCCAGTATTTTAATGCTATATTTATACTACCAGTTTCTATTATTTTGTCTTTCAAAATATCTCAGTCAACAGGTATTGAAAATGATTTCATCTAGCCAGAAGCTACAGTGAGTAATTTTTTGGTAAACATTCAAAATTCATTGCTGCTTCTCCTTTCCTACTGATATCACTTTAGTGCCTCCCTTTTTGATCCCTACAACAGCCTGTTAGTTGATTTTCTTTTTTCCAACAAGGCAGTGTTGTTTAATGGAAAGTGTATTGGCTTGATGGAATTGATTTCAGATCCTACGTCTCTCATTTTGTGACTGTAATATTTGGTAAGTCTCTTAGCCTCTCTGAGCCTTGGTTTCTTTACCTGTAAAATGAAAAAAATAATTCCTATTTTTTGGTGGATTAAATGGAATAACTAGTGTCTTCATTTGTTCAAATATGAAACTATGGGATGCTATTTAAATTTTATTCTATTTGTTGTTAAGTTGATTGTAAATCAGAATTTTAGAGAAGTTGGAGCATTTTATTGTTAAATGTATATTCATTCCTTTAATTTTTATAAAAGGATTTATTTTTATTAGTCTGTAATACTTCAAGTAACCTATGGTGCAAACCCAATGATTTCTGAACTTTAAAATGAAGTACATGACATATAACCATGTCAATACAAATGTCGCTTGAAACAGTGGAAGGAACTCTTAAGAGCCAAAGGACTCAGGAAGTGATTTAAGTGCTCCATTAAGCAGTATTCCTATGACCTTTAGTGCTGCAGCAATGAGCACTAAAGCTTCTGAGAAACAATAGGTTCCCCTTAATAGATGATTTAATGCTTGAATTCAAATATGATGTTGGCCAATTCTCATTCCCTAAAATATATTATACCCACTGCTAAAATTCTAAAAGGATCCTTAAAACTTGGGTTATTCAGAAAGCCAAACTTGACTGAAATGCAGCAGGTTCAAGTTAGTGAAAGTATACCATTTATGTAAACTAAAATTAGTCAGACATTTTATAAAATATGTTTATGAAAACATAGTCTGCTTGGAAAGTATCTAATTTATATATAATTTCAACTATCAAGTACAAAGAGAGTGAAATTAAAGAGTTTCATTGCCTCAGTGGTTACATCTTGGGTTTAGGCTCTTAATTAAATCATCCTTTCTGTGCTCCACCCAGAGCTACATGGTTGTTTTAAGGAGAAAGTTGTTAACCAGATTCTTTATTTAGTTACCCTAAGCTGGGTACTTATTTGTAAGCAAGCAGGCTGTCCCAGAGAGAATGAGCCCACCCTACTTAATTACATATTTGCTTTACATTAGGGGGATGGCTCTAATCCAGAATTCCCAGAAAAGTCATCTTCAAAGACAAAGAATTGGGAGTCTGTAAAATAAATACAAGCTGCTTCTAAAATTAACTGGTCACTATCCACTTCACTGAAGTCAGAAAAGGCCTGCCGATGAACCCCCGGGCAGGGTCTGAAGGATCAGCACTTGTCCAGGCAGGGTGTTTAGACAGAAAGAACTGGTGGGCACTCTGAAAATATTTTACAACTTTACGTATTTCATTATTTGTTTGCTATTCTCTTTGCCATTGCTCTATGAGGACAGGAAACATGTCTCTTTTACTTATCCCCGCGTTCACTAGAGACAAGCACAAGGCATGGCATACGAACATTCATTGGTTGATGGCTAGTTGAATCTCCCCTTCGTTGTTTTGCTCTCTGAGACTTTCTTTTGTGATTGTCTAATCTCCCCAACAAGATTGTTGTTATATGAGAGTAGACTCCATATCCAGTATTTCTCTAAAATTATTTCGAATGGTCTTCTGCTCAAATCAATGTCAATACTTGTGGGATATTAAGCTGTGAATTTGGAAAAGAAAGTAGAGGAAAAGATAGAGAAAAAAGTGTTAGTAAAGAGTTGTGATTATTTCTGCACAGTGTATTTCTAAGTATACATTGGACTATATGGAATTGCCAAATTTGACCATTTTTGGCCTATTCTGTATCAATTTTCGATGACTCCATCTAACTACCAAAGAGTGATAAAGGTTAAGAACCAAAAGAAAAAAAGGCATTTGGGGTGGGCAAATTGGAGTTTAAATCATAGCTCTGCCACTTACTGCTTTATAATCTTGCACAAGCTTCCAATTCTTTTTGGACTTCAGTTTCCTCCGTCGTGAAATGGGCATAATATCCTTTTGGAGGGTTGTTTGGAGGATTAGATGGACTGGGAGCTCTGAAATCTTTAGTCCATTACAGATGCTCCACCTCCCAATCATCTTGTGCAAGTATCTTAACATTTCCTTCTCTCAATATGCTTATCTGCAAAACAGACAACATAAGTGTTATAGGCTGTTATAAAAAAAAGTTAATGAGTTTTGTTATATTATTTAATCACCCCCAATAATGCTGCTGGGGTGGAAACTTACTAGGTGCTCACGGTGGGTAGGAGAAAGAATTCTCACATAGAGTTTAGAATAGACAGAAGTATGAAGTTTATTTATTTTCCCAAGAAAGAAAGAAAGAAAGAGATAGAGATGGAGAGAAAAAGAGAGAGAAGGAAGGAGTGGCCATGGCACACAGAGAAAGGAGGAAAATCGTCTGGTGTTTTAAAGGGTAAAGATGGCTTTTTTTCCTCTGCTTTCGCAAACTGATAACAGGAGCAACTACAGAGCGGCAGTGTTTGCTTTTTCTATTTTTTTTTTTTTTCCTTTTCTCTGTGAAGTCAGTTTATCTGAGTCCTTGAAATGTGTTTCTTGCAGGAACTGAGGCAGAGAGTTGGAGCAGGGGACTTACACCCCTACCGTCTGCTTAGGGCTCTTCAAGGCTGAGAAAACAAGTCTTAGAGATAACTTAGTTAGACCATAGGTGTTTTAATTAAACAAAACAAAGGGGGTAGTTGTGAGGTTTTTTTTGTTTTTTTTTTTTCCGAAGGGGCAATTATGTGCTGTGAGTTTATTTCTCTTACTTTCTGTTCGATAGTTTATTTTTCTCTGTTAGGTTATTAGTAAGACCACCTTTCAAATGCTGTGAGGTAGATATTATTATTGTTGTTGTTCCTATTTTACAGATAAGGAAACTTAAGTGTGGCTCAGAGCTCGTACTCATGACTACTACCTTATACTATACTGTATTGTATTATAGTTTTTACAGTGGCTAAAAATCCAATTTGTATAAAAATTTATAGACCTTCAGACAACAGAATATGGAGCTAGTGTAGGAGATAGAAAAATGAATAGGTTGTGATTGTGAGAGAGAGACTGAGAGAGGGAGAGGCTAAAGATGTCTGTGTCTGGCTTGGGTCATACATTTTTCTTCTCAATGAATGAATGAGAGACTAGTATTTGTCATACTTCATAAATCTTTGCATGCCTAACTTTCATTTGGTAGAAGCCGAGTTTGCAGATATGCTCACACTATAAGTTTAGCCATTTTGAATAAAGTAGGGGATAGTACAAGAATATGTATCATTTTCTTTGTATTTAAGGATCTTCCTCTTAATCATTTTCATCAAGCGATTTCAGTTCTGACTTTGGTAGTGTTCCAAGGACTTTAACATATTAGCTAATTTAATTCTTATGACAACTTCTTTTAATAGATGCTATCCCCTTCCTTTTTCAGATGAGGAAACAGAGGCACAGAGGATTTTAGTAACTTCCCCAAGATCGCACAGCTGGTAAGTGGTGGACCAAGATTCTCACAGAGGTAACTAGGCCCCAGAGATCATGCTATTACTCTCTGTGCCATTTTGCCCTGAATTATTTATTAATTTTATACATTATTTGCTGAAAACTCTTACTACCTAGCAGATGTGTTCCTATGCCTAAGTTATTACAGTTAATGTTATAGAAATACCCCTGGGGGTACCCTGACAAAGATAACTCTCTAACTGCCTCTAATTGCACCATTACAGTTTCATTCATTTGTATCACAAGTTACCTCCTTTAAGATGAATATCGGGGGGTGAGAATATAAGGCTAGGCAAGGGTCCAAGGGTTGGGGAGAAGAAGGAAAATTAATCGTGGAGTATTGGAGAACTGCTGGGAGGTTAGGACTGGATTTGGTACCTCAGT
Organism: Indri indri; assembly: GCA_004363605.1. NCBI lineage: Eukaryota > Metazoa > Chordata > Mammalia > Primates > Indriidae > Indri > Indri indri. The sequence goes on along the minus strand of RJWJ010020928.1, from coordinate 8,223 downwards.
AAGGAGAAGGCAGGGGGAAAAAACAAACTTCTCTATCAGGTTAAGCAGTCACAATAGTAACATGGTTAATATGAGTCTCAGTTTGTGAGTGATGAAGCCGAGGATCAGAGAAGTTAAGAATTGGCCCATGGTCACACAGCTGGTAAGAGACAGAGTGTGGATTAGAAATTGTGTCTGACCCCATATTTAAGTGCTATATCTTCCATTACTCCAGAAACCTTCTAGGGAAGGGTAGCGGTGGGTGAGGAGGTGTATCTAAAATCCTGAAAGGGAAAATAGGAGAGTATGAAGAAAAATAAACCTCTTTCTAATTTTGTAAGGTTGTCCTGCTTTTTGACTCTTTATTCATATTCTTTTATTATTAATATAAATTGATGTCAACTTGTATTCCCCTATATTCTTCTTTACTTGAAAAGATTTTATTGATTGACTATAATGTGCAAAACACTGTGCTTAGTGCTATGTATGTCTGCAGTTGGCAGTATGAGATGGGGTGGGAGTGGGGGGATAAACAGTTTATCCTCCTAAACCTTCAGGAATTTATGATCTGGTTAGAGACATAATATGCACATTTTCTCCTGGATTAAGCCCAAATTTTTGAACCTGGCATGCAAAGTTCCTCCCACTTGAACCATAGCCTTCCTTATTGCCCTCAAAATCTCCTCCTCACCTTGACTTCATCTGACAATTGTCAAGGAACACTCAACTACTCACTGATGCCTTGGTGTCTTGGAAAATACAGTTTTGGGAATGCTTCTTTCAGTTGGGGGCATTCCCCTTCCTTCTAATGTAGAAGCTGTTACGGCAACAGCTAAGGAGTGGTCAGTCACGTGACCTAGACTTTGCCATTTAAATGCTCCCATTTGGGTCTTTGAAACTTGAGCAAATGACACAAAAATAAAAGATCAGAATTCATTCACCATGGTGGTAGGTAGAATCTAACAGAGGTGCAAGCTCTGTCATGGCACAATGGTTGTAGCAATATCTAGGATGGCAGGGTGTCCTGGCTAGACCATTTCTAGCCATAACATAGTAATTGTGTGTCCCATTTCTGGGCCCTTTGCAACTGCTTTGCTTCCTCTCTCTTTCCCAAGTCTGGCCCTCCTATTAAATGCTGAATATCTGAGGCCTAACAGTCCTTCCCCAAATCCCCCTCTGTGCTGCAACCAAAGCTAGCTAATTGTTCTCTGTCTTCAAACTGTGAAACCTTTTCTGAAGCATTTTCTGGTATCCTCAATCTGAATTAACTATTTCCTTATTTGTGAAACATGCTAGTTACTATGTCAAGTATATTTAAGAATATAGATTAGTGATTTGTAAGAATGTTAATCTGTAAGAGTAAACTTTAGTATAAGGTCCATTTATAGTACAGGGAAAAAATATGCTGAGGACTTAACTAATGAAAGTTTGTCATAAGTAATGCAAAAAGTGATCTTCTCCGGTATTCTATCATTTTTCTCTTTTACCTCTTCATTTATTCGTTTAAGAATTACCGGTGAGCATCTTCACTGTCGCTTGGCATTCTCCTTGGTTCTGGGGACACAAGAGTGAAAAGACAAATAAGGTCTTTATTCTAATGCAAACTCTATTTTAATGCCTGGGGAGAGAAAATAAACAGGTAAAAAAATAAAAATGATCATTTCAAAGGGTTATAGGAACAACATTGGAGTAATATCATAGAGAATTATTGGCTTGGGGGCATGAGAGAGGTTGTTATACATATAGTTTGCATAGGGAGGCCTAGGAAGTCTTCTTTGGGAAGATGATGTTTAAGCTGAGGCCTGAATGATGATAAGCTAATCTTGCAAAGAATTGAGGGGAGAGTAATCCAGGGAGAGGAAGAAGCACACACAAAGGCCCTAAGGTGGGAATGAGCATGGTGTGCTTAAGTCCAGGGCAAGAGACCAGTGTGAGGCGAATGGCATAAGGTAGGAGAGGAAGAGCAGAAAGTGGGGGCCCTTCTATATAGGGCCTAATGGGTCACTGTGAAATTCTTAAATTTTATTATTTCATTTTTCATAGAACACCGTCCCCCCCATTCTGTGTCTCCATATTTTATCTTTCTTAATTCGAAAGAATCTAATGGAATAGATTACTATTGCAGTAGTTGCTTGTATTAACTAAGAGAATGCTTACTCCTCTGACAGAAAATCCTGAAAATCGTGGTTGCTTAATGCTGAGTGGGAGAAAAATGTGTCACTTACTCTGCTGAATTCCAAAATAATGTTCCCAACCGGTGCGGGGTGGTTTTATTTTCCTCATTCGGGGACCCAAACTGATGAAAGATTCACCATTATCAACACATGGCTTTCAAGTTTGCCCTGAATGTAGAAACCGACTTTAGAGGTGGATTAGGGAGTGTGGGGAGCGAGGTGAATGTACGATCTCAGGGTGGGGTTTGATAGGCCAACTGGAATTGATATGCAGCACTTCTTCTCACATCCCTTTAGATAGAATTTAGTCACTTCACCCCACCAAACTGCAAAGGAGACTGGAAAATGTGGTCCAAATGTGCCCAGGAAGAATTCATGGCCTGTGTAGTGAACTGCATGAGGCTGCCTATCTAGGTAGGTAGCCGTGGAACACAGAGTCACTAGCAGGCATTTTGAGGCATCCTAACCCATAGAGGTGGGAAATGAGTAAAGAAAGAATGCATTTTGAAAAATAAGATTCAAGTAAATATAATTTTTTCTGGAAAATGAAAATCACTGAAGTTTTGATAATACAAACAACAGAAAATAAAGCTGGCCAAAATTGTTTTGCTTGGTTGAGATGAGCAGAAAATATAGTGATTGTCAACTGAAAGAACATTTCCATAGAGGGGTGTAGTAGGTTGAATGGTGTCTCCTTTAAAAAGAGATGCCCAAATCCTAATCCCTGGGACTTGTGAAAGTGACCTTATTTGGAAATAGGATCTTGGCATATATAGTAAAGTTGATATTGATCAACTTGGGATGAGACCATTCTGGATTTAGAGGCCCCTCTACATGGAAACATAAGGCAAAACAAAAAAGCAAAACAAAAACACCAGGTTCCTACCTTAACATTGTCCTCAGTCAGTACTTCCTATGTACTTCCTCATCCCTCTCCCCAGCAAAGTGTCTCCCCTTGCTATTTGCAGAAATCCTCAAAGAGCATCTGTAAAACATGCTTAAAAGTTCATGTTCCAGTTCAGCCACAGCCAGCACTAGCACCTGCCACATCTTGCTCAGCTCTCCCTTGTCATAATCCAGCATCTTCACAGCTAGAAGGGAGAGGACGTCAGCATACTTGTGACAATACACACATCCGCAAGTTAAAGCTGCTGACGTCCCTGAAGACCAAAAGAAGGTATTATAAGGAAGGGAGGGGAATGATTATCTCCCTGCCTTTTTGGCAACTGAGCCCCATAGTGGCAGTGCCAGTTCTTAGATTCTCATTAAGCTCCCTCATGTCAGAGGCCCTGTCATGCTCTGGTCCTGGTTCCTCTCTCCCCCATGATCTATCACAAATCTAAGGGGCTTTGTAGGCAGCAAACATGATCCCATTGCCTTTACTCTCTCCATCTCTGCCACAGCCTTGGCACCTCTTACAAAAAAAAAAAAAAAATCAAATACTCATTCCTCAGCCAAAGCAAAATCCCCATATATAGCAATTTATATAAAGGGAACTCTTGTAAATAGGGGGAAATATCACCTACCCACACACAACTCCATTCCAGGAAACCCAGCCATTGCATAAGGAAAAAGTAGAAAGAAAGGAAAGGGTTTGCTGTGGTTTGGATATGGTTTGTCCCCACCAAGCCTCGCGTTGAGCTTTAGTCACCAGTGCAGCAGTGTGGGGAGGTGGAGCCCACTGGGGAGTGTTTGGGTCATGGGGATGGGTCCCTCAAGAATTGATTAGTGCTGTCTCCAGGGAGTGAGTGAGTTCTCGCTCTCGGGAATAGATTAGTTCCCACCAAAGAGGGTTGTTAAAGCAAGATTTCTCCTCCTGTTTGGTTCCTCTTTGCACATGCGCACTTCCCCTTCTGCTTTTCTGCCATGAGTTGAATCAGCAAGAGACCCTCACAAGAAGCTGGACAGATGCCTTTGCCATGCTCTTGGATTTTCTTGTGACCGGAATCTTGAGCCAAATAAACCTCTCTTCTTTATAAATTCCCCAGACTCAGGTAATATTTTATGATAACACTAAGTGACTAAGCCAGGATTGTGCATTTGAGCAAGCATATGGTTCAGAGAAAGAGAGCTGCACCCAGGGCCAGTCCTGTCGTGCTGATGAGCCATCAAAGACTTCAGACTTGTACTCCAGCTTTTGTGTGACTTGTTATTATTTCCAATGCCTAGGGGAAGTCTGCATCTCCAGGTCATGGTGGGATATTAGTTTAGGAGAAGTTTATAAGGTGTAGCTACTGGGCTTTGGTTCAATTCAATCACAGGATTTGGATGGAGAATGAAAAGAATGAAATCTGGTGGTTGCATTAGCCCAGTAAAAGAGGTGTCAGGAAAGTTGCTAGCACTGACTTAGATCTCGTCATTTTGTACCTTTTGAGGCTAAAACCAGGCCTGACGGAGGAGGGATGCCAACTCCAGCTAAGGAAAGGAACCCACAACAATAGCAGAGGAAAAGGACAGTGAATTAAGTTTAAGAAATGAGTTCAAGGTCAGAAACAGAGAACAAGAACATGTTGGGGAATTAAGCGTGATATGTTGCTATGGTTTGAATGTTTGTGTCCTTCCCCAAATTCATGTTGACCTTTTAATCCCCAATGCAATAGTTTTAAGAGGTGGAATCTTTAGGAGGTGATTAGGCCATGAGAGCTCTGCCTTTATGAATGGATTAGTGTCCTGTCAAAGGCCTTGAGGGAAGGACTTTGGTCAGCTTTGCATTTCCATAATGTGAGGACACCTAGACAGTGCTGTCTGTGAGGAATGGGCCCTCACTAGACACTGAATTTGCCAGCAACTTGATCTTGGATTTTCCAGACTCCAGAACTGTGAGAAGTAAATTTTTGTTCTTTATAAACTGCCCAATCTCAGGTATTTTTTTATAGCAGCACAGATGGGCCAAGATATGTGTCAAACATATGTAGATGATATTGTATTAGTTTTCTAAGGCTACTATAACAAAAATCCACTGACTGAGTGGCTTAAACAACAGACATTTATTTTCTCACAGTGCTGGATAAATACTCTCAACATGACATTACTGTTGATGTTGACCCTGATTACCTGGCTGAGGTAGTGTTTGGTAGATTTCTTTAATGTGAGAGTATATAGATAGATAGATAGATAGATAGATAGATATCTACATATATATATATATATATATATATATATATATATTTTCACCTCCTTTTCATATTTTACTCTTTGGAAGGAAGTCACAAGGCACAGCTTGCACTTGAGTGGGGAATTATGCTCTCACCTCCCTGAAAACAAAGGAACTACATAAATTATTTGAAATTCTGCAGGAGAAATGTGTCTCTTTTTCCTAATTTATTTATTTGGCCATTTATTTATATCAGTATGGACTCAGGCATATTTATTTTATACTTTGGGTCATATGATGCTTTTTATTCTCTGAAAAAATAAGCAATACGAAAAACTAAGGGAAAACATTTCTAGTTTGGAATCAAAATTGAAATGGATTAATAAGCACATAAGAACCTTCAATTTGACTTTTTCAAGTAAGTTAAATTTAACCAAATATAATTGTCTTTGTAAAAAATACTTTTCAAATAACAGCCACACTGAAGGGGATAAAAGAGCTAACCAGGTAACTTTTAAAAAGTATTTTTAAAACCAAATAACTTTTGAACATTGTATTTTGAATATATACTTTTATTCTAAATATAGAAAGACCTATAATGTAATCTTGAACTCTGCTTGGTAGGTTTGTATTTCACAGAAGTATGTGTGTAGCAATTCTCAAACTACTCTCTGTGTATTGCAAGATCGAATGAATGAGTAAAGACACTGATGGTGTTTAGAACCAGGATTTTCACTCTTAGAGAAGGGAAATACAAATATGGTATAGGATAAGGCTAGGAAGAATGCAGTAGTGTTGGATTGCAATTTTCTAGAGTTTTCCAGGGGAAGGAAAAGTATAAGATGAGCCTGGAACATTTGTGGTACCACAAAATAAGGACATGCTAAAAGAAAAAAAAAAATAATGGGGGCATGTCGAAAGTATGTGGGGGCTGGCCTGAAGGAGTTCCCAGTGGCCAAATCTGGGGAGACTGAAATATCAAAATAAATAATAATAGTAATGGATTATAATCCACTTCCTAAAAGAATAATCTGTGTGTCTGTATTGCTAATAAATAAATGAATGAATGGGTGAGAATGAAAAACTTTTTTCAAAGTAGTAGAATGCTGACTATTAAAAGTAGAAGGAATGATGGTGTTAGAAAGTCACCAACTTGTGATTACCATAGTAATAATTGATTCTGGCATGGAATATCAAAGGATGATAATACTACAGTATAAATTGTGATGAGGAACAGAGCATAGACATCATCTGAAAGCATCTTCCCAAAATTACGTATCAATCACCAAAAATGAGACATCCGATGTGTTTCACTAATGAGAAAACATCACTTCATTAATATCCTAGACAAAAAATGTATAACCTGAATTATAAGAACACAAATACAAATTGTTGAAAGACATTCTACAAAATAACTGGCTTGTATTCTTTTTAAAAAAGTCAGTCACTACAGATAAAGAAAGCCTAAAGGACTGTTCCATAATAGAAACTAAGGAGAAATGACAAAGAAATGTATCATGTAATGCTAAATTGGTTTACTAAGTAAAGAAAAATTATATAAAGGAAATTATTAGTACAGAGGTGAAATTTGAATATGGACTGTATATTAAATAATAGCATAGAATTCACTGCAGTAGAATTTCTAATGGCCAAAAATTTTAAGAAAACGTATGTTTAGCTTCAAAAATAATCAAGCAATATATAAAACCAAAACAAAATCAAAATTATATAATTTAATGCTGTTAAGAGTAGAGCAAAATGGGTGCTTTTGTAAACCACTCATGTGTATGTGGATGGATATTTAGATAGATAGATAGATAGCTGTATATCTTTTAATCTGCAAATTTTCAGCTCTTTAAACCTACTCTAGTAAGAGTTGATTTTACCATTCTTGCATCTTTTTGGAAACTTAGATTTTTTTCAAAATAAGAGTTAAAAATTTTTTTTTATCTAATTATAAGGTTGACATGTTGCCCATCTAGGACAAAAAAAAAAATTAAAAGAAAATAAAAAGTATCTGTAATTTTACAAACAAGTCTAACTGCCATTATAAAGGCAAATTTTTAAAAATATTGAGAACATATTGTATATAAAATTTTATTTTTGTTTTTTAAATTTAATATTACTTCTTAATGGTATTTTGTAATTTAATAATTTTTGAAGACCTGAATTTTAGTGAAAGCATAACATTCTATGACTATAATGAGATTGTAAGTAAGAATGTACTGTTCTTTTTACTGTACAGCATTAAGTTTATTTCTACTTCTTTACTGTGATTTTTTTTGGCACATGTCTCTGTACATCCTTATTTTACACGTCTCTGATTATTTGCTTAAGGTAGTTTTAAAGAGAGAAAAAATTTTTTGGTTCAAAAATGTATCTATCTGTTGCTGTCTATTTATCTAAACACTCATGTCTTTACATTGCCTCCTGAAAAATCTTTTGCCAATTTAATACTCCTCCCAGTGATGTCTGAGAGCACCTATTTTGCTATGTACTTACCGGTATTATATAGTATAATTTTATTTTTGTTTTATATTGCATTGCTTGATTACTATTATAGCTGCACATTTTTGCTCTTTTGCCATTAGCAATTCTGTTATTTTTGTGAATTCTGTTTTCATGCTCTTCTCACTTTTTTATTGGGATTGTGTATATCCATATATATAATATCCATATATATATGGATAAAGCTAGTGTGGTAGCTGGAGATGGAGATAGAAAGAAAGGGATAAGGATAGGGAAGACACAGAAGAAGGCAGGGAGGGGAGAAAGAGAAAGAGAGCAAGGGATAGAGGGGGAGAGAGAGAAGTAATGATATATATGATTTAGATATAGATTTTCCTTCACTTTAAGATTCCTGAGAAAGCGACCATTTTTCCAGCTGATTTTCATTACATTCTCCTGATAGTAACATGTTTCTCCAGATTACAATAAATATGCATTCTCCTATCTTGAAGTAGCATATATTCTATT
>RJWJ010020927.1:0-28468 GCA_004363605.1 Indri indri | reverse complement strand
TATTAGCTGGTGCCTGAACACACTCCATGTTCTTTTCTGCGTCACTCCCTTTGCTCAAGTTGGTTCTCTTCCTGACTATCCTCCTCTTCTCCTTCCCACAATTTCTACTGGTCCATATCCTACATATTATGTCCCATCATAAATTGCCACTTCACCCATAATGGCTTCTTTCCTTTTTTCTTTTTTTTTTTTTTTTTTTGAGACAGAGTCTCACTCTCTTGCCTGGGGCGAGTGCCATGGCGTCAGCTTAGCTCACAGCAACCTCAAACTCCTGGGCTCGAGCAATCCTACTGTCTCAGCCTCCCGAGTAGCTGGGACTACAGGCATGCGCCACCATGCCCAGCTAATTTTCTCTCTATATATTTTTAGCTGTCCAATTAATTTCTTTCTATTTTTGGTAGAGACAGGGTCTCGCTCTTGCTCAGGTTGGTCTTGAACTCCTGAGCTCAGGACGATCCGCCAGCCTCGGCCTCCCAGAGTGCTAGGATTACAGGCGTGAGCCACCGCGCCCGGCCCTTTTTTCTTTTTTTAAGACAAGTTCTCTCTCTGTCATCCCAGCTAGAGTGCAATGGTGTCATCATAGCTCACTGCGACCTCCAACTCCTGGGCTCAAGCGATTCTCCTGCCTCAGCCTCCCAAGTAGCTGGGACTACAGTTGAGCGCCATCGCATCTGTCCAATTTTTCTGTTTTTTGTAGAGACAGGATCTCTGGGTCTTGCTCTTGCTCAGGCTGGTCTCAAACTCCTGACCTCAGGCAATCCTCCCACTTGGCCTCCCAAAGTGCTAGGATTATAGGCATGAGTCACCATAAAGCCTTCTTGATTCTTCCATCCAGATGTGACCTCTCCCTCTTTTGAAAACCATGGCACTTGGTTTGTCACTTTCTTAAGGCGTTCACCCTTATTTGCCCTCTATTGTAGTTATTTGCATCCTTCTCTTATGGGCCCAATCAACAATGATTTTGCATTAGAGCAACAGATCTCAACTAGGAGTGCACATCAGAATCCAGGAAAAGCTTTTTAAAAATCCAAATGCTTGGATTCCATTATAGGAAATTCTAACTCAGTAGGCCTGAAGTGAGATTCTGACATCTATATTTTGCTTGTGCATTTTTAGAAATCCCCGCAGGTATTCTGCAAACCTCTGGCTGAGAACTACTATTGTAGATAAACCTCACAAACCCCTGAATATCCTGCATATATAAAACAATTGTCCTACCAAGTTTTGGCTCCTGGAGTACAAGGCCTGTGTCTCATCATCGTGCCCCTTCCCAAAAGCCTAGCCCAGTAGAGGTTTGGTAAGCACATCTGCACTGTGTCAAACCTGGACTGGCATTAAACAACAATACCCTGACCACCACACCACTTGCTATGGGCCACAATCCCCAGCCCAGAGCCTCCCCTTGCACCCTGCAGCCTTGACTCCTGCAGTGGGCAAAGGAACAAGCAGGAGAAATGCTGGCCCTATGCTCATCCATAGCTACAAGCCTGGTACAGGAGTTCCAGAAAACCGGGCCCCAGAAAGCAGACAAGAGTGGGTTCTACACCACATCTACCTGGATTACTCCTCTGAGCCTCAGTTTCCTCACCTGTAAAATGACAGTAATAGCATTAGCTACATCTACTTCCCAAGGATAATGTGAGGCTCAGAAGAGAAATGAACAATGAGTGAGCTTTGACATTGTCTGATACTGCATACATAGGCATTATAGCAGCTGACATGTTATTTTTCTGGGCCAAGGCTCCCATCACAGTCCTCCACCTCTGCTTCTAGAGTCCCAAGGGTGAGACCTGTGCCACAAGCAAGAAAAGGCAGTTCAGCCATTGGAGCGGCCATTCAGTGTGTATTCCACCACTAGTGCTGAGAGCCTACCATGGGCCAGGCCCTGGGGATTCTGAGATGAAAGATCAGCGCTGTCCTCCAGGAGCCCATGAGAGGGACACAGTTTGGATTCTTTGTCCACTGTTTAAACGGAAAAAAAAAAAAGCAACTTCGCGAACAATCTCAGACAAGAGAAGAAGATAAGTGAATAAATTGAGCCCTGCGGACCAAGTGGGTTAGCGCAGAGCCCAGAGCGCGGGCTTTAAGGAGAGGGCAGGGCGAGGTCTGCAGAGCTTTCGTGGGGCGGAGTCCTGCTACGCTGCCCCGAGATCCGACGCCCCTCGGGTTCCTGCGTTCCTTTGGGTCCCCGCGCCCCCGACCCCGCGTCCCCAGGATCCCGCCCCTTTGGCCTTGGCGCTCCCGCCTCTGGTCCCTGGTCCCTTCGGTCCCCATGTTCCCCAGGCCCTTCCGCACGCGGCCAGTACGGGAGTCCACGAGGGGCTTCCCGGCCGGCCCGCGCTGCTCGGAGCGAGGGCTGAGGTCGCAGCAGCTGGCGGAGCGTTTCCTCGCCCTCGGCTCCCGGCCGCGGCCGGCGCTGCGCGGATCGCCGCCCCAGTTTCGCTCCCGCGCCCTTCCTCGGTCCTGCAGCCACCCGCAGGGCGCGCCCGCCCGCATCCCTGGCCCCACGGGCACCTCTCCCTGGGCCAGGGGCTGGCCTGCAGGCTTGGGGGTCCAGGGCGACGCGCTAATACGCGGAAAGGCCTTCCGAATAAGTGCCCAATAAGTGTTAGGTATTATTGCTTTTTCCTGAAATCCTCTCCTTCTACCTGCCCTGCTCGGTTGTGCTTAATTGAGACGTTCTCTCTGAGAGCAGGAGAGGCGTTTAGCGGTTTGTCTAATAGTAGGTTTAAACCCTGACCTAAGTGTTTACTGTGGGCCAGGCACCTTTCCTGGGGCTTGTTATCTTTCTAATTTCACAAGCACTGGATAAGATAGGGACTGTTATTGCCCCATTTTAGTGATGAGGAAACGAAGACTTAGATTAAGAAGTCTGCAGGTCTTGCAGCCAGTAAGTCGCAGAACCAGACTCTAAGGTCTGCCGGGTTCCCAGGCGCTTATTGACCACTAAGGATGTATTGTCCTCCCCAGCGCCTCTGCAGAACAGGCTCTTAAATTCCAACTCCCTGTGTGCAGAGGGCTTGAGGCTCCATGAATTTTAAACCCTGGAAGAGTAAACATGCACCTACCGTGTTTCGTTTTCTTTTGTTTTTAAATACTCTCAACTTAAAACACATCTCTTTATTGTTTAAGGCAATTTGAATTGGGTTTTCCGTTACAACTGAATGCATCGTTAATTGAGGCAGAATTTACGTAACATAAAATTCGCTGTTCAACCATTTTAAAATGTGCAATTGAGTTTTAATATATTCACAATATTGTGCAACCGTCACCAGATATTTTCATTACGCGAAAAGAAACCCCATTCCCATTAAGCAGTCACTCCCCATCTCTCTCTCCCCTAACCCCAGGCAACCACTTAACTACTTCCTAACTCTATGGATTTGCCTATCCTGGACGTTTCACATAAATGAAATCATGCAACATGTGGCCTTTTGTGTCTGGCTTCCTGCACTTAGCATAATGTTTTCAAGTTACATCTATAATGCAGTATGTATCCGAACTTCATTCCTTTTTATGGCAGAATAATAGTCCATTGTATGGATACACTATATTTTACTTTTTCATTCATCAGTTGATGGTCATTCAGGTTGTTTCTATTTTTTGGCTATTGTGAATAGTGTTGAACTATACAAGTTTTTGTCTGGACCCTTGTTTTCAATTCTCTTGACTATATCCCTAGGAATGGAATTGCCAGGTCACATGATAAATCTATGCTTAACTTTTTAAAGTTAAAAGCTGTACCATTTTGCATTTAAATAGTACATCAGTACTATGTAAGTGTTCCAATTTTTATTATCAAAACTATGAATGCACAAGGATGCAAAGATCAACATACAAAAATCAGTAGTGTTTCTGTAAGTCAACATCAAACTATTTGGAAAAGAAATTATGATCTCTGAGAAGGTAGAGGGGGGAAAAGAAATCAAGAAAACAATCCCATTTATAATAGCTACAAAAAGAAAGAAAAATCTAAGAATAAACTTAATCAAGAAGATGAAAGATCTCTCCAATGAAAACTATAAAACATTAATGAAAGAAATTGAAAAGGACACAAATAAATGAAAAGATACCCCATGTTCATGGATTGGAAGAATTAATATTTTTAAAATGTCCATTCTACCCAAAGCCATCTACAGATTAAGTGCAATTGCTATGAAAATATCAATGACATTTTTTCACAGAAAGAGAAAAAACAATCCTAAAATTCATATGGAACTACAAAAAAACCTGAATAGCCAAAGCAGTCTTGAACGAAAAGAACAAAGCTGGAGGCATTACACTACGGGACTTTAAAAGGTACTGCAATAGTAACCAAAACAGCATGATACTGGCATAAAAGCAAACACATAGACCGATGGAACAGAATAGAGAACTCAGAAATAAATCCACACATTTACAGCCAATTGATTTTCAACAAAGGTGACAAGGACATACATTGGGGAAAGGACACTCTTTTCAAAGGACAGTCTCTTTAAAAATGGTGCTGGGAAAAGTGGATAACCACATGCGGAAAAATGAAACTAGACCCCTATCTCTTACCAGGTACAAAAAACAACTCAAAATGGATTAAAGACTTAAATGTAAGTCCTGAAACTACGAAACTACTAGAAGAGAACATAGGGGAAATGCTTCATGACATTGCTCTTGGCAAGGATTTTTTGGATAAGACCTCGAAAGCATAGGCAACAAAGCAAAAATAGACAAATGGGATTATATCAAACTAAAAAGCTCCTGCATAAAAAAGGAAGCAATCAACAGAGTGAAGAGACAACCTACAGAATGGGAGAAAATATTCACAAACTATGTATCCAGCAAGGGGTTAATATTCAGAATATGCAAGCATCTCAAACAACTCAATAGCAAAAATACAAATAATCTGACTTTAAAATGGGCAAAAGATCTGAATAGACATTTCTCCCATCCAAGTACTAACCAGGCCCAACCCTGCTTAGCCTCTGAGATCAGACCAGATCGGGTGCATTCAGGGTGGGTGTGACCATAGACCTGAATAGACATTTCTCGTAACAAGACGTACAGATGGCCAACAGGTATATGAAAAAATCTTAACATCACTAACCATCCAGGAAATGCAAATCAAAACTACAAGGAAATATCGTCTCACCCCAGTTTGAATGGCCATTATCAATATCAAAAAGACAAAAAAATAACAAATGGTGTCAAGGATGTGGAGAAAGGGGTAATCTCATAAGCTGCTGGTGGGAATGTAAGTTAGTACAGCCATTATGGACAATAGTATGAAACAGGGGAGAGGAACTTTTTCATGTTGGAAGGCCACATTAATTTAGCTGTAATCAAATAAGGCCACATTCAAGAAACTTCAATTAGATATACTTTTTTTTTTTTTTTTGAGACAGAATCTCACTCTGTTGCCCTGGCTAGAGTGAGTGCTGTGGCGTTAGCCTAGCTCACAGAGACCTCAAACTCCTGGGCTCAAGCGATCCTCCTGCCTCAGCCTCCCGAGTAGCTGGGACTACAGGCATGCGCCACCATGCCCGACTAATTTTTTCTATATGTTTTTAGTTGTCCAGCTAATTTCTTTCTATTTTTTTAGTAGAGATGGGGTCTCGCTCTTGCTCAGGCTGGTCTCGAACTCCTGAGCTCAAACAATCCGCCCGCCTCGGCCTCCCAGAGTGCTAGGATTACAGGCGTGAGCCACTGCGCCCAGCCTCTATTTACGTTTTGAATCTGAAGGTATCCATTCCACAGTCCCTGCCTCCTGCTCCAATCTGGACTAGCTGTGCCTACCTAGGGCCTGGGCACCCCTGAGTCCTGCTGGGCCTGCCCTCACTGTGCCCTGGGCTGCATCTCCAGTTCCAGGGTCCACGGCCTCCTCTTTCACATTGCACATCCTCATTTTGCTAAAATATATTCTCCAGGAGTATCCTAAGATTGAGTGCTTAAGGAGTGAAATATTGGAGCACTTGTATGTCTTAGCATGTCTTTATTCTACTGTCACATGCTTGGCTGTTTAGGATACGTATAGAAATAATTTTCCTCATAATTCTGCAGGCAAAGCTTCATGGTCATCTAATATCCAATGCTTTTGGTAGGAGCCCACGTACCACTCTGATTCCTGTTGCTTTTTCTTTGACCTGTTTTTCTTTTTTTCTCTTTGGAAGCTCTTAGGATCTTTTCTCTTCTTGGTGTTATTCTGAAATTTTATGACAAATATGTGCATCATTTTTTTGTTTGTTGTGCTAGGCTTTTGGTGAACTCTTTTAGTTTGGAAACTCAAGTCCTTCAGATCTGGGAAAACTTCCTATAGAATTTCCTTTGGCCGGGCGTGGTGGCTCACGCCTGTAATCCTAGCACTCTGGGAGGCCGAGGCGGGTGGATCATTCTAAGCTCAGGAGTTCGAGACCAGCCTGAGCAAGAGCGAGACCCCGTCTCTACCAAAAACAGAAAGAAATTAATTGGACAGCTAAAAATATATATAGAAAAAATTAGCCGGGCATGGTGGCGCATGCCTGTAGTCCCAGCTACTCGGGAGGCTGAGACAGTAGGATTGCTCAAGCCCGGGAGTTTGAGGTTGCTGTGAGCTAGGCTGACGCCACGGCACTCACCCCAGGCAAGAGAGTGAGACTCTGTCTCAAAAAAAAAAAAAAAAAGAATTTCCTTTGATAATTTAAACAGATTTTTGTTACCAGAGCTTGAGGAATAATCTCAACTAGCTCCTTTATATGTGTGTATGTGTGTGTGTGTATAAAGATATGTAAAAAAAGATATATATAAAAGATATATATAAAGATGTATATACATATATATATATATCAAACACTTCTGAATGTTTCTGTGTTTTGTGTTTTATTTCCCAAATAAAATAACTTCATTGTGTTTTTCTGACTGTACAGATAATATATTCTTTTCTTTTTTTTTTTTAGAGGCAGAGTCTCACTCTCTTGCCTGGGGTGAGTGCCATGGAGTCAGCCTAGCTCACAGCAACCTCAAACTCCTGGGCTCAAGCGATCCTACTGTCTCAGCCTCCCGAGTAGCTGGGACTACAGGCATGTGCCACCATGCCTGGCTAATTTTTTCTATATATATTTTTAGCTGTCCAATTAATTTCTTTCTATTTTTGGTAGAGACGGGGGTCTCGTTCTTGCTCAGGCTGGTCTCGAACTCCTGAGCTCAGAACTATCCGCCCGCCTTGGCCTCCCAGAGTGCTAGGATTACAGGCGTGAGCCACCGCGGAGATAATATATTCTTAGGGAGAAAACTCAAACCATACTGAAACTGCAAAATTTAACATGTTTTTAAAAGTGATTTTTTAAAAGATTCAATGAAAGTGGATATCCAACAATAAGGGCATAAAGTCGTTTTTAATAGTTGCATAGCATTCCATTGGAAAGATGTACTATCATGTATTTTATCAGGCCTCTACTAGCAAGCAGCTGTTTTCAGTTTCTCTTTACCCTACACAATGGTGGGGTACACACCTTTGTACACACAGATGCTACAATTTAAGGGGACCGTGGAAATAGCGGTAGAGTCAGAGAAAGATGGGATTCAACTTATCTCTTATGGAAGAGCTGTAAAGGGAGGCAGGGGAGGAGTGTCTGAACCTGCCTAGAGATGACCTTGGGCTGACCTCCTTGATGGCAGCGCTTAGAGCAGCAGCCCTCAAATCTCCATGTGCAAAGAACCTGGGGAATTTATTAAACAGCACATTCCCAAGCAGCACCCCAGAAAGTCTGATTCGGTCTGGGGAGCGGTCCAAGAATCTGTATTTTTAACAAGCACCCCAGCTCATTCTGATGTTGGTGGCCTGTGGACCACACTTGGAGAAACACTGACTTAGAGTGTAGAGGGAGCTAAATAGTGTTCACCTGAGAAACAGGACAGGCTATGGTGAGCTGATAGGGAGGAAAATTAATTAGGCATCTTCAATCACCCCAGGTAACCAGGCTCTAGTGTGCTTTGGGCTGGGGCAGAACTCACAAATCCACCAGCTGGCCTCCATTCTCCAAGTCCAGGGATTCTGATGGCCATACAGAAAGATCCCAAGTTCTCTAATCTCTCCCTAAACCAGCATTTCCTCCCCTCCCTTGTGCCAATGTTATTCAGTTAGGAATATAGGGGTACACAGAAATATCTCAGCATGTTCACTGGGGCATTAAAAAGGCCACTGGCTCTGGCTGGGAAAGGTGAGAGCCACCCTAGGGTCACCTGCAGAGATGTACAACTGGAAAGTGGAAGAACAATGCCGAATCTTGGTGAGGACAGGGTGCAACGGGAACACCGATGGGGGAATGTAAATGTGCCAACCACTCTGAAAAATAATTTGACTCAGTAATTCCACTGCAGGTATTTACCCTAGAGAAATTCTTACCGGTTTCTAGGAAACATAAACATCCAGGATGTTCTTAACAGCATTGTTCAAACAGTGAAAAACTGGAAAGAATTCAAATGCCTTTGGACAGGAGAATGGATAAATAATTTGTGGTATATTAACACAATGGAATACTATGCATAATACAAATGAATGAACTACACGCACATCAACTTGGATGGAGCTTAGAAACGAGTGAAAAAAAGTAATTCATAGAATAAATACATTCTTGTTAAATTAAAAAATAAGCAAAACTGAACAATTTGTTGTTTGGGGATCTGCGTGTAGAAAAATAAAAAGAAGACAAAAGGCGTGGGACAAATTCAAAATAGTGGTCACCTCTGGGTAAGGCCAGGGATGAGAGCTTCAGAGCACTGGTAGTGTCCTAGTCGTTAAGTTGGGTGTTGGGTTCACAGGTCTTGGTTTATTGTGCATATAAACTACGGATGCATAACATGTATTTTTTGACTACATCAACTATTTCAAAATTTAAAAAATAAATAAAACAAGAGAAAGACAAAATCCCCTGGCCACTGCTGTGGCCTTGCAAGATTATTTTCCCCCGTGCCCCATCTCTCCTCCAACAGGCACTAAAGAACAGGACGCAAGATGTTAGGCCCCCAAAGGCCAATGGAAGCTTGTAAAATCCACCTCCACCTCCACCATGCAGAGACTGGGGCAAGCTCCTGTTCTACCCCTTCCCAGTCTGTTTCTCATAAACTGTACCTGTCACAAAGTCACGGCCTCATTTCCCAGCCAAGCTGGTTACATTTCCCAGCCAAGCTAATGATGCGTTTTTCTGATGACAATAGGACTATGCTTGGGACACTGTTTTCTGAACAAGCAAGCCACCTCTCAGTATTTACCTTTTCCTTTTTTTGTTTAATTTTAATTTTTTTAGAAACAAGGTCTTGCTCTGTCACCCAGGCTTGAGTGCAGTGGTGCAATCATCGCTCACTGCAGCCTCCACCTCCTGGGCTCAAGCGATCCTCCCACCTCAGCCTTCTGAGTAGCTAGGAGTACAGGCATGCACCCCCATGCCTGGCTAATTTTTTAAAAATTTTTTATAGAGGCAGGGTCTCACTGTGTTGTCCAGGCTGGTCTTGAACTCCTGGCCTCAAGTGATATTCCTGCCTCGGCCTCCCAAAGTGCTGGGGTTACAGGCATGAGCCACTGTGTTGGCCCCAGTGTCTACCTTTTCCTATCCTAATGTCTCCAAGGCATCCCCAGCACCCACTCTTTTCCATCTGCCAGTCTCACATCTGTCTGGGCCTCCAGGTTTCCTTTGAACCCCTGTAATGAGCCTCCTCCGGTCTCTTTCTCACTGTTTGTGAGCTCAGCTGCTGTGAGCTCCTCTAGAGCTCTTCCAGGCCTTGAATGTTCTCACTGCGCATGTTTCTTAACTCAAAGGCTACCCAATTTTTGGAAGAGGAGCAGAGCTCCTGAGGCGAGGTACGCCTTGAACAGTGGACTGGGATTCAAAACAGGTGAGTTCCAGTCCCCCTTCTCCCCCTGCCTGACTATGTGGCTTGGGGCAGACCCCTAATCCCCTCTGACCCTATTGACTTGCCTGTGAGATAGAGAGTATTGTCTTTTGGGATTTGAATAATGTACATGGACCATCAAGAGGTGGCGGGACCTTAAAGTTCATCTAGTTTTACCCACTTGTCTTAAAAATGGAAAAACTAAGGCCAGGGTGGGGAGGAGACTTGGACGGGCCTGGGATGCTTAGCTCTTTGGTGGCAGGTGCCGCACCAGAACCTGGTTCTCCTGTCTCTCCATCACCTTGCCTCCCCGTTGCTTGTGGAAGCATAGAGGTGAGGGGGCAGGAACTACAGCTACTAGCTTAGCCCTGCCCCTCCTCCATCCAAAGCCAAGACACTCAACCCTTTGAAGATGCTGCCTGTTGAAACTGCTGATGAGGCTGACATGATCTGGGGGCGGAAGAGCCTGCTTCACCTGTCAGCTGGTCCATTGCACAACTTGGCAAGTTGAGGCCGGGGACACTTCTTCCCACACTAGTCGCAGCTGTAGAGGGGAAAGTTCAGGGTATGGGGAAGAACAAGAGAGTTGGATACTAGCCCTACCTTTCCCTCAGCCCTGCCCCCTCTCCCTGCAGGGGTTGGGGTGGGTTGAGGGTAAGAGAAGCCCAAGGAGGAGATGGGGGGGGGCGGAGAAAGTTCTCTGCTGGAGTTGCAGGGGGCAGGGCCAGTGCTCTTCCTCACTTCTAAAGGGGCCTTCTATTTCAGGGAAGGAGTTTGTGGACAAGAGAGAAAGGAGAGGGAAGAAGATTTTGGCCTGGTCCCTCTTTCAGCTCATGAGTTGAGAGTGTATCTGCCAGGTGGAGAAATGAGAGGTGAGACAGAGAGCTGAGTTGCTCTGTGAGGCTGCCAGTGTAGCCTTTAATGGAGGCACCGGAGACCGGACTCAGTGCCCAGATGTCTGGAGCCCCCATTTGGTCCCTGACCTGTGAGGCAGCAAATGGAGAGCCCAGGACTGCCTCTCCCAGGGACATGGCCTTTTCCAGCTCTGACATGATGACGGCCATACTTTAGCCCGCATCTTAAACAGCCACTATTCAGAAATTCCATCAAAGGCTCCTGAGCAATCCAATTAGAGGTTTTTGTCTTTTTAAATAATTCGATTGTTTATCATACGTTAAGACTGCATGGCTATAATACAAATGTAGGGGGGTTATTTTTTCATTTAATGTTACCGCATACACAGGAAGTCCAAACTAGATCTTACAATCCGAACACAGGTATTTAACCTTTTCCATGCTGTTTATTACTACAATGCACAGAAGTCCTGTAACTAAAGTTATACCTGTTAGTCACTAGAGAGGCTTTTGTACCTGCCACAAACTTCAACTCCCAAACTGGTTGTGCAGGAAATGGAGCTTGGGTTTTTTGGGGTCCCCTCTTTCCATGGGTTATATACAATATTGGGGGTGCTTTTTTTGGGGGGCCATCAGACTCTCAGGCACTGGTCTCCATGGGTTGCAGTGGCTCCATCAGCTGTTTCCATGCCCAAATTGGTGACACAGGGCTTTCATGTCGCTAGACGCATTGAACAGATGGTCCCTCTGAGGACCCAGGGCTCCTGCTCTCAGTCTCAGAGCCCTCTCTGTTCTTTCCTTCTTTTTTTTTTACCAGCCTCGGGGGAAATACTGGTGTTTGATGATCAAAATATTTAAAAAACAAACATGATATTGTAGTGTATGAATTTTTTTAAAAGCACATTAAATATCAAGATCTAGTGATGGATGTAATAACTTCATGCTTTTGAAGTAGTGGTAAGTGTAAACAATATTTCAACATATTGTAACAACCATAATGTGATATGAAAATGTCTGATTTCTGCTGAAGGCAAAGGCTCAGGTACAGTTAATACTACAGTAGTTTGTTGCCTACATTCGTAGTTGAAGGAAATGCTGTATTTCAGATACAAGTTAGTGAAAATAAAGATGTAATTTTTTTTCCCATCCTAGTTCAAGGATCCCAGGTCACAAGACCAATTTCCTTGGTCAGAGGAAATTCATCTCTTCTCAATTTCTATTCCTTATATAGGAGCCACAAATCCTCCCTGAGACTAGTCGCATAAGACATATCATCTGCTTGAATGAAGGGCGAGGAAGTGTCAGCCTTGATATCTCTCCTGGTTCCCTTCTGGCAGGCCCAGTGCAAGGGAAAAGTTGAGGACATTTGGCTTGGATTGGAAAAGATCCCAGAATTCTGTGGTTTGATCCTCACTGACCACTGGTGGATGAGTGGGAGCCACTGATGGTTAATATCTCAATAAAATTTTTCCATGTTACCTTCATTGGGATGTATTTACTCCTGGTTTATACACAATCCTAACATGCTTGATAATCTCTTTTCTTAACAGAAAAATAGAAGCAGCAGATTAGAAAAGTCTGATCAGCGGCTGCTAAGAAAACACATAATAACTAAGGTAACTGCAAATGGCCTGAAATGTACACAGTAGGTTTTTTTTTGTTTTTTTGTTTTTGGTTTTTGTTTTTTTGTTTTGAGACAAAGTCTCACTCTGTTGCCCAGACTAGAGTGCCATGGCATCAGCCTAGCTCACAGCAACCTCAAACTCCTGGGCTCAAGCAATCCTCCCACCTCAGCCTCCCAGAGTGCTAGGATTACAAGTGTGAGCCACGGCGCCCGGCCCCCAGAAGGTTTTTTTAATGGCAGACAAGAATTCAAAGATAACAGAAAATTGGAAAGATTTAGTTGGTGTGTGAGCACATAATTATAAGTATTTTAATGTCCCCGACTGTTTCTCTGAGATTATAATTAGTGATATTCATCACTATAACTCTATATTTTGAAGAAAAAGCTAAAGAAAATATTCTTGTTAACCTACACTTAGGGAAGAAGAGGTGGGTAGTTTCCAAGCAAGATGGTTAAAATAAAAAGTTTTGCTGCTTAAAGGGGTAACTCTGCAAGTTCTGGATAGTCGATGTTTTGAAATTAATATTACACCCAAGACCCACTGCCCCCTTAATCCTGGGGTTCTTCTTACAGGGTACTTTTAAGTTTCCGGTGCTCCCTAGGAGTGAAGAGCAGTGGTGGTGACTATAGGGCCACTGAGGGGAGACCCATCTCAGTTCAGATGGCAACACCCATAGCAGATTGTATACCATAGGGAACAGAGCCCAGGTAGCTTCTCCTCATCTGTTGATGGTCAGTGAGTACAAAACCACAGAATTCTGGAATCTTTTCTAATCGTGCCCAAATGTCCTCAACTTTGCCTTTGGACTGGGCCTTCCAGAAGGGAGCCAAGAGAGTTATCAAGGGCTGACACTGGATGAGACCTTTGAGCTTAGCTGGTCCAACACCTACCTTATACAAGTGAGGAAACTGAGGCCCACACTTGAAGTTAGTGTAAAATTAGCATTATTTCTACCTTAAATATTTTGGGGCCAGGTGCAGTGGTTCATATCTGTAATTCTAGCACTTTGGAAAGCCGACGCGGGAGGATCACTTGAGGTCAGGAGTTTGAGACTAGCCTGAGCAAGAGCGAGCCCCGTATCTACTAAGCATAGAAAAATTAGCCTGGTGTGGTGGTGTGCACCTATGGTACCAGCTACTTGGGAGGCTGAGGCAGGAGGATCACTTGAGACCAGGAGTTAGAGGTTGCAGTGAGCTACGATGACACCACTGCACTCTAGTCTAGGCAACGGAGTGAGACCCTGCCTCAAAATAAATAAATAAATAAGTAAATATATAAATAAATAAAATTTGGTGGAATTCAATGATAAAGCCATCTGGGCCTAGAGTTACTCTGTGGGAATGCTTCTAAGTATGGATTTAGTTTCATTAATATTTCTTTCTTGCGATGTTCATCTCTTTCACTGTGTCTTCCTGTGCCAATTTTGGTAAGTTTTCTTTTTCTCAGAATTTTCCCATTTCAACAAAATGTAGAAATTATTGAAATAAAGTTGTTCGTAATATGGTTTGAAAATATTTAAGGAACTGCCATATTATTTTCCACCATTTTACATTCCCACTAACAGTGCACAAGGGTTCCAATTTTTCCACATCTTTTCCAACACTCATTATTTTCTGGCTTTTTTTTTTGATAGTGGCCATCCTCACGGGTATGAGGTAGTATCTCATTGCAATTTTGATTCATATTTTCCTAATGATTAGTGATGTTGAATATCTTTTCATGTACCTGCTGGCCATTTGTATATCTTCTTTGGAGAAATATCTATTGAAGTCTTTTGTCCATTTTTTAATCGGGTTACTTGGTTTTTGTTGTTGAGTGCATGGCATACCGTTTGGCATTCTTTTACTTCCATCCTTTCTGGATCCTTATATGTAAAGTGTGCCTGTTATAAGAAGCACCCGTAAGAAGCCTATGCTTTTTTAAAATCCAGTTTGAGAATCTTCTTGTAATTGAAGTATTTAGCCTAATTGTATTAATAATAATTAGGTTATTAATAATAGTAATTATTGATTATTATCTTTTGCTGCATAACAAATTACCCTAAAACATACGAGCTTAAAAAACAAACATTTACTATCTCGCACATCTTCTGAGGGCAGGAATTTGGGAGGAGCTTAGCTGGGTGGTCTGGCTCATGGTTTCTGATGAGGTTGCAGTCAAGATATCAAGATATTGAGATATCAAGGCTTGACTGGGACTGAAGAATCCACTTCCATGATATCTCATTCACATGGCTATTGGTGGAAAGCCTCAGTTCCTTGCCACATAGACTTTTTCACAGGGCTGCTTGAGTATCCTCACAACATGGTAGACCACAGTATCCTCCAGAGTGAGTAATGCAAGAGAGAAAGCAAGGATTAATTATGACTTATTCTCAGAAGTCACATACTATTCTTTCCACTATATGTTATTAATTAGAAGCAAGCCACTAAGTCTAGCCAACACTCAAGGCAAGAGAAATTAGGCTCCATTTTTTGAAAGAAGGAATAGTCAAGGAATTTGTGGATATATCTGAAAACTGCTGCAGTTGGTATTTTGAAGAGACTAATTGCTAAACCCCTGGCATGGCTGATCAATAAAAAGACAAAAAGTTTAAATAACCATTATTGTGAATAAAAAAAATACTAAATAAATATTAGCTTTACTTTTTTTCCATTTTCCTATATATTTACAAATGACAGCAAGAGAGTTTTTAATGTTTTGACCAAAATATTCAAAGGTCACAGAACAATCATATATTTTCTCATTGATTATTAAGATTGCTTTGCATGGTTTCAGCTTGCCAGTCATATTTATGGGCCTACATTGCCATGCCAAGTGAAGACTGCTGGTTAAGCAGTTTCTAGAAGGCTGTTGTCTTCACATCTGATGCTGGAGCTTGAAGTCCACAGAGCAAGCAGTTGGTAAAGTGGAGGAGAATAAGAATAAGCTGGAACTTTCAAGCATGAGCTGGAATGATGAGCACAGAGGGAAGCCCGGGTCAGCTCTTGTTCTAATGTTGGTGATGTAGCTGTCCTAGAGAAGCCAGGTCTCTGCACAGAGATGAACATCCACTTCTCTGTGCCCAGGAGTCAGAGAAGTTGAAGGAAGATTCAGGGGAAGGTAAAGCAGTTACAGGTATGGCTGCTGCCTCATGCCAATGAGGTGAGACAGCAAATGACCGACAACATATGTCAGCTAGTATGGTTTCTGCCTCACTTCCATGCTCCAAATCTACCCGGAGAATGGGAGTGGCTGATGCTAACTGGAAACACACAGGAAAGGAGTTCTGGGAAATGTAGTTCCACCTGGCCAAGTCGCTACATTACAAAGCCGCCATACTTACTGCACAGATGAATGGTTATTCATAAGGGCCCTAGAGTCAGACTTCTCAGGTTTGAGTTGTGTCTCCTTTATTTCAAGCTATGTGTCCAAGGGTAGGTTTCTTAGTCTTTCTGTGCCTCAGTTTGCTTGTCTATAAAATGAAGATATAATAATACTACTTACTTATAAGAATAGTTTGAGGTTAAAATAAGATAATACACACAAACTGTTAATATATTATTGATAGATTATCAATAAGACTTGGCCCACTGGAAAAGTTCAAAACACATCAGCTAGGTCGGGCGTGGTGGCTCACACCTGTAATCCTAGCACTCTGGGAGGCCGAGGTGAGCGGATTGTTTGAGCTCAGGAGTTCGAGACCAGCCTGAGCAAGAGCGAGACCCCGCCTCTACTAAAATTAGAAAGAAATTAATCGGACAACTAAAAATATATAGAAAAAATTAGCCGGGTATGGTGGCACATACCTGTAGTCCCAGCTACTCGGGAGGCTGAGGCAGAAGGATCACTTGAGCCCAGGAGTTTGAGGTTGCTGTGAGCTAGGCTGACGCCACGGCACTCACTCTAGCCCGGGCAAAAGAGTGAGACTCTGTCTCAAAAAAAGAAAAACATCAGCTATTATTAGTTGTGCAAACTTGGGCAAACTGTTTAAACTTTCTGGTTCTCAGTTTTTTTATTTGTAAGATGTGGATAACTTCCTTGGCCTATTTCGCAGGTGTATATTGAGGATCAAATAAAATAAATAATCAAAATGAAATAGAAATGGGCCGGGTGAAGTGGCTCACACCTGTAATCCTAGCGCTCTGGGAAGCCGAGGCGGGAGGGTGGCTTGAGGTCAGGAGTTTCAGACCAGCCTGGGCAAGATTGAGACCCTGTCTTTTTTTGGGGGAAAAAAAAAAAAACCACAAAATGAAATAGAAATGATTATACTATGTCAATAATGTAATATATTATGACTTCATCACAGTGGTGAAGGTGACAATAAGTATCTCTTAGTTCCTTCCAGTCTCCAGACTGATACCTACCCCAGCGGCTAATCGAAAGCCAGCTTTTCGGTGATTATTAATTTGTAAAGCGCTTCTCCAAATGTACCATATTCTTATACGATGTTAATAGGAGAAACTGAGCACAGAGCATATGGCTCTGTCTGTACTATCTTTGCAATTTTTCTAACTGTCCAAAACAAAGTTTATTGAAAAAACTTTAAAAAATAAAACGAAAAAAAAAAAAAAGAATGTGGTCATCAAACATTAGTAGAATCCCTGGAAGACTTGTTAGAATACACATCGCTGGGCCCCAGCCCCAGAGCTGCTGATTCAATAGGTCTGGGGTGGGGCCAGAGAAGTTGCATTTCTAACAAGCAATGCTGAGAATGCTGATCTGAGGATCACACTTTGAGAACCGCTGACTTAAAATTTAAACTAGTACCCGGGTTTCCTGTTTCTTCTATGGACAAGGACTCTCATTCATCATGGTCTATCATTTCTTGGCTCATTCTGTCCATGACATCACCCAACATTTACCTACTAGGCAAGAAGAAAAGAGACAAGTGATGACTAACTCGAAATAACTCAACTCAGCAGAACAGAGGTAAGCAGGGCCTGGAAAATCTCTTTTACTGTCCTCCATTTCTCGCTCTTCAAAGCTCTAGGCCGTGGATCAAACCATGCTGAAAATAATATGCACATTTACATAATTAAATATGTATATATTAAATATATAATACATATATATTATATGCATAAATTTCATTACAGGTCGAGCATCCCAAATCCAAAAACATAAAATCCGAAATGTTCCAAAATCCAGAACTTTTTGAGTG
The DNA here is from genome assembly GCA_004363605.1 of Indri indri. Classification (NCBI taxonomy): domain Eukaryota; kingdom Metazoa; phylum Chordata; class Mammalia; order Primates; family Indriidae; genus Indri; species Indri indri. Next base: position 11,009 of record RJWJ010020927.1, on the reverse strand, counting down.
CCAATATGGTGCTCAAAGGAAATGCTCATTGGAGCAGGTCAGATTTTGGATTTGGGATGTTCAACCCATAAGTATAATGCAAATATTCTAAAATCAGAAAAAATCAGAAAGCTGTAACACTTCTGATCCCAAGCATTTGGATAAGGGATACTCAATCTGTGTAAAGAAATTGGAGAGGAGAGGATGGGTATATACACACATAATGAATGCAATGTGCACCATCTGGGGGATGGGTGTGCTTGAAGCTCTGATGGAGGGGCGGCAAGGGCAATATATGTAACCTTAACATTTGTATCCCCATAATATGCTAAAATAAAAAAAAGAAAAAGAAGAAAAAAGCAAAATAAAACAAAATAAAACAAAGAAACAAGCAACAAGGCAATGATAAAGAACAGAGAAATATATGCTCATAGGTGAAAATTAGAGAAAAGTAGAAAGAAGAAGAAAATTATCCACAGCTTCTTAAAGGTAACCACTTCACATTTTGGTCTATTTACCTCCCAAATTTTATTTGAACTATACGTTTTGAGGTTTTTTGTTTTGTTTTGTTTTTTGAGACAGGGTCTCGCTCTGTTGCCTGGGCTAAAGTGCAGTGGTGTCATCATAGCTCACTGCAATCTCCAACTCCTGGGCTTAAGCAATCCTCCCGCCTCAGCCTCCTGAGTAGCTGGGACTACAGGCACGTGCCTCCACGCCTGGCTATTTTTAAAAATTTTTTGTGGAGACAGAGTCTCACTAGGTAGCCCAGGCTGGTCTTGAACTCCTGGGCTCAAGCGATCCTCCTGCCTTGGCCTTGCAAAGTGCTAGGATTATAGGCATGAGCCTCCGTGCCTGGCCAAGGTTTTTCTTTAAACACTGTTGTCATGATGCAAGCAATATTTTTATATTATTGTGTAGTATTTGTAAACATTAAATGCTTGCATAGTACAGAGCTCGCTTTGGCAGCACGTACACTACGTACTTGCGTACGAGTGAAGTGGTCCCCTTTTTGCTGCATACTCCAGTTTTCCAATTTTTGCTATCATCAAAGGAGATTTAAATTTTACAGTTGCATGAACTTTATTTTTCTATAACTGTACTAAATTTCCTTCTTAAGCCCCAGGATCCTAGAAGCAAAGAACATAAGCAAGTCACTTCGAGGTAAACTCAGTCATAATCAGACTCTTTCCACTTTTCCCAGCTCTTCTCCTCTCCGTTGCCAAGGGAGTTATGTAAATGTCAGCAAGGAGAAAATGGAGAGGGGACAGCCTCTTCTTGATCCTGGTCTGCTTTGTTCCCTGGTGCCCTCCTGTTCAGGTGACAGGTGAGCCATTCGTCTGGCTCAGGCCCTTGCCAGGTGTGAGTGGGAGGTGGAAAGGGTCTGGTCTCCCCTCCATGCTGGTAATCCTCTGTGTAGCCTTGTCCTCATTTGTCCATGTGGCATCTTCTTATCTCAGCCATGAGATCCCTCCCCCTTGACGGGAGTAGGGTGTAGAAGCTGGGAGAATCTATTTCTGGTCTCAAGCCCAGACACGCCAAGTTGCCATTTCTACTCCATAACATCCTTACCGTGGTGGTGGGAGATTTGTCTGTGAAGCTTGTCGCCTGCCTAGGCCTTGCCCTGGAGTCAAGGTCATTCATTGAACTTCAGACGGGCCTGGTGCACAGTTCCTTCTCTTTCGCTTCCTCTTTCAACTCTCTACCCATATTCCCTGTCTAATAAGGTCTTACCTGGAGTGGAGGTGGGGAAAACGGCTTGTGGCCATCGTGTCTTTTCCTGTCTTGTGGTCTTGCACTTGAAAATACATAGCTTGTGAGTTTAAAAGCTGAGATGTTGACTTTGTTCTCTGGCTCTGTTCCAGCAACTCTCCTCTAGGCGAGCCCAAACTTCCCAACCCAAAAGGAGACATGGTGGTCTTGGATTTAAAAGAAATCTTGAGAAAGGGAAAGAATAAACAGGTTATCATCTCAAATTATTATCCTGTTTCATAAATAATGCTGCAAAAATATCTGGGCACATGTCACCAGTGATTTTGAGAGACAAGGTGGGAAACACAGCTATGTATGAGCCACGGCCTCATGTCATTGAGGAAGGTGAGGTAACGTTCTGGAGGCTGAGAGTGAAGACAGTGGTATAAGCTGTCAACTACCCTTCAAAAGAGAGGAAAGCTGCAGACCGATGGTATCTGAACAACAGCGGCACTGCCCAAGGAACAGGAAATAATTCCCTGCCCTCCTCCCTTAGTAAGCAAAGATGGGGAGAAGGCTCTGGCACAATTAAGGGTACCTTTTTCAGTCTGCAGGGACAGAGTGATGACTGTCCAAAGCTTGCTCAGACAGCTAAAAAAATCTGTCAGGGCCAGGCGCAGTGAATCACACCTGTAATCCTAGCACTTGAGGAGGCCAAGGCCAGGAGTTTGAGGCCAGCCAGAGCAAGAGTGAGACCCCCATCTCTACAAAAAATAGAAAAATTAGCTGGGCGTGGTGCACACCTGTAGCCCCAGCTACTCAGAAAGCTGAGGCAGGAGGATAGCTTGAGCCCAGGAGTCTGAAGTTGCAATCAGCTATGATGATACCACTGCCCAGACAACAAAGTTAGACCCTGTCTCAAAAAACAAAACAAAACAAAACAAAAAAGTCTATCTATCACTCTATTAGCATAAACCCTTTACGTGTGTGTAATTTGGATATTTTTCTTTTAAAATTTTCCCGTAAGTGGAATTGCTAAGTCAAAGGATAAAACTTACAGAATTACGATGTTAAAGAAGAGAGGGATATCCATGGTCTTAATACAAAAAATACTGAAGCTGTTAACTCAAAGGTGATCAGGCAGCAGACACGGGTGGTGGAGAACAAATTGGTATCATCTTTCCCTAAGGAAAGTTGTCAATATGTCGATGTGTATAAAAAATGACCTAGCACCTCCACTTTTGGGAATTTATCTGAAGGAAATAATTGGACAGATTGTGCAAGGATTTATACACCAGGAGGTTCGAGGAAGCATGTTTTTAATAGTTGAAAATAGACATGATTTAAATATCTAGCAACAAAAGATTGTAAAATTTAAAGAAATTAGGTTATTAAGTATAAAGTGTCCGATTTCCTTAAGTACTAAGTTTGACAGTTGATATCTCTGATGTTTCACTTTGACACTTCTTGTTTTATTTTTATTGTGAAGGTACATCTTTAGTCTTTCAAATGCACATTTTGGCTTGTGATTATCTTTCAAATTTTTTTTAGAGCAATTTTTGTGAAACCATGGATAAGTCAAAAATTTGTGTTATTTTTGAATATGAGTTTTGTCATGGAACCAGTGCAGTGCAAACTGCTCCAAAGAGCAATGAAATGTTTGGGAAGGATGTGGCTAATGAATGCACAGCACCTCGATGGTTTGAGAAGTTCCATTCTGGTGATTTTAATCTTGAAAATGAGCCATGTGGATGACCTGAGACCAAAGTGAATAATGATGAGCTGAAAGCTGTAGTTGAAGTGAATCCATCTCAACCTATGCATAAATTAGCAGCAATGTTTGATGTTACTATTCCAACAATATTGGGTCATTTGAAACAAATCAGCAAGGTAAAGAAGCTGGATAGATGGGTTCCACATGAATTAAACGAGTGTCAGAAGAGACATTGTCTGGAAGCTTGCCTTTCTTTGCTGTCAGGACATAAAGGCGAACCATTTCTACAACCGTATTGTTACATGTGATGAAAAATGGATTATTTTTGACAATCACAAGCATTCAGCACAATGGTTGGGTAAAGATGAATTGCCGAAACAGTCCAAAACTGAATAATCTTCAAAAAAAGCTAATGGTGTCTGTTTGGTGGTCCAACACTGGTATCACGCACTACAGCTTCATGAAACCTGGTCAATCGATTACAGCCAATGTCTACTGCAACCAGTTGGATGAAATGATGAGGATGCTTGTGATGAAGCAGCCGAGATTGGTCAATAGAGACAGGCCAGTCCTCTCGCAAGACAACGCTTGAGTTCATGTCACACAAACAGTTCTGCTCAAACGACAGAAACTGGACTTGGAAACTCTGTGTCATCCACCATATTCACCAGACCTTGCAACAAATGACTACCACTTCTGCCAGGCTTTGGACCACTTCTTGCAAGGAAAATATTCAATTCTCAACAAGCTGTGGAAAACACCTTTCATGATTTCATCACCGCTGGCTCTCCAGGCTTCTTCGCTGCTGGCATAAACAAGCTACTGTTAAGATGGCAAAACTATGTTGATAGTTTAGGCGCATACTCTGATCAATTGTACTGCTTCTTGTTTGAGATATAGTAAACTACACTTTCGATTAGAAATTAGACATTTCCTATTTAATGACATCCATATGACAAAATATCATGCAGTCATTACAAATTATGACAAGAATCAATATTGATGGAGAAGAAAAAATATTCATGATATAGTGCTCAGTGGAAAGAGCAGATTAGTACAAAGCATATATGGTATTATCCCTTAACAAATTGTATTTTGTGTACGTGCATGGAATAAAACACCAGAAGGAAACACACCAGCACGTTAACAGTGGTAATCACCAGGTGGTAGGATTAGGGCTGATATCTGTTTTCTTGGTTGTTCTTTTCCATACATATTTTCTTAACCTTATGTTACATTATTTCTAAAGTCAGAAAAATACTGAAAGAGAGGATATGTAATTAGGCTACTCAGAATATTATTTTGTATATTTTAATTTAATTCAATTTATTCATTTTGAGACAGAGTCTTGCTTTGTTGCCCAGGCTAGAGTGCAGTGACGTCCTCATAGCTCACTGCAACCTCAAACTCTCGGGCTCAAGCGATCCTCCTGCCTCAGCCTCCAGAGTAGATGGGACTACGCGCACACGCCACTGTGCCCACCTAATTTTTCTATTTTTTGTAGGGTCTCACTCTTGCTCAGGTTGGTCTGGAGCTCCTGACTTCAAGCAATCCTCCCTCCTCAGCCTCCCAGAGTGCTAGGATTACAGGCATGAGCCACTGCGCCCAGCCTATTTATTCATTTTTAAATTGCCACATAAAATTGTGTGTACTGATTGTGTACAACACAATGTTTCGGCATTTTGTACATTTTTATCTGTTAGTCACATAAGGATCTGCCTGCAATGAAATAGGTTTCTTGGACTCCATGCCTTGTTTCACTTTCACTTAGCTCAAGCCCTGCCCTTCTTTCGTGGGTAACTCCAGCATTTCCCACTCTCATTCCCCCTCATTGCCTCTGCTTCTTCATACAAACCCCTATTCTCTTCCCACCAGGTTTCCTTAGTCAATATTCTTCTCAAAAGTGGGCTTTGCCCTTTGTGACACATCTTTCAAGTGGTTCAGCCTGGAAAAGCTTCTAGGAGGGTCACCCTTTCCTGACCTTCCTACAGCTAGACTGGGAGGTCACGGGTACCCTGGGGCATGGGGCCTGGCATGGGTGAGGGTGCCAGCCAAAGTGGCACTTCTAGGGTACTTACCGATAGATCAAACAAAGTACACTGCCAAGTAGTCACCTGGGCTCGGCCAGTAACGAGCCCTGATAAGCTGCTGGGAAAGTCTGGTCTTCAACCCTTGGACTCTGGCCATGGGAGGACTCAGCAGAACTCAAGGTCCTGCTCATTAATCTGGCTTCAGGTCTCAGATGAGCCAGCTTTAAGCTGCCAGCCCTAAATTTAGGACTAAGGTGGGGACAAATGCCTGGGAAGGCGCCTATGCATGCAGGAGGCATCAACTCTCTCAAGTGCAGCCCCTCCAGCCACTGAGTGCACTCACATTCCCTTCTGATTTACTTCCCCAGTGAAACATTTGGGGTGACACCTTCTCGGTGACTTTGGGTCATGGGCTCATTCATACAGGATCTCAGAGGTGGAAAGGCCATTAGAGATCATCTCTTCCAACCTCAATGCTTTATACAGCAGAGAGGCCAAATGACTTGCCCAATGACACCCGGTTTATGAGGCAGCAAGTATCAGAGTCCAGGTTTCCTGACTCCTAGCTCAGGGATCTGACTTTCATATAAAACTATTTGTCTTCTTCACAAATAGTGTATTCATAAAGCAAGTTGTCTTATGGTTTGGGTCATCGTACCCCTAAGTCTATGATGATGCAATATGTGATTGCAACCATCAAAATTACCCATTTCTTTGAGTCCGACCCATTTATCTTACAAATGACAAACTGAGGCCCAGAGAGATTACCCAGGGTCACTTGGCTGTTCAGGATTGGAACTAGACCTCTGGTCCCACCCACAGCTGTTTTCATATAGACTTGCCCAGGCCCCCACCCAGATAGGACTGAACGCCATGGAAAGCAGGCTTGTGTCTCCAGGTACACACAGTCACCAGGAACTTCGTAAGCAGGTAGCTCCTCTTTGCCACTCTTTCTTCCTTATTTTAGTTGCATGTTCATGCATTCAATTTCTGGAAAGGTGAGTGACCCAGCTTCTGTGGATGAGGAATAGAGATCCTAGCCTAGGAAGAATGAAAGTGAGAGGTAGAGCTAGAATGAGCATGTGTGTGTGTGTATGTGTGTGTTGGGATAAAGGTTAGGCTGAGTCTGATGGTGTTGTGGGGGCCATATTTTCCCAATAAAATATTGAGACTGTGGTCTAATGCTCCTTTCAATTAAAGTGCAGAATACTATATTTAAAATCAGAACTGTCTTCTTTGTAGATAATTTCAAATTTTGAAAGAAATCTGTCAAATGATTTGCTCATCTGGATTGCTGAGGCCAAACAATTGCCAAATCATAGACCAGAAAATGGCAATGAATCATAGTATTCTGCCTGAGCTTCCAGGTTGGGAAATGTCTCAACAGTCCAAGATAAATGGCTGTCCTTTCTCTTCTTGGCTGTCACCAGGGACCTGATATCACATCCCTTCACATATTCTCTAAGGAATTACACTCTGAGCAAGAACAAGAGACTGAGTACACTAGCTTCCCACGGATTGTTCTTTCCCCAGGACTGGGGCCTGGGCTCAGCCTTACTCAACCACATGCATTGCAAGTGGGAGAGGTGGTTCATCAAAGGAAAATCAGGGGCATATTATTAGAGGAAGGGGAGATGGATAGAAGGGGACATGGATCGCAGCAAGGGCAAAAGTAGCTCTGCCCGTAACAGAGACAACGACGATTTCTTAGCAGTGAGCATACCAGCATCTCTCTGCTTGGTATGGTAGTTTTACCCCGAGCATCTATTCCAGTGGCCCTTCCTGTGCTGCAGAGGCTGGAAAGATAAAGCTACGATTCCCAGATTGCATGCAGCTCAGATTCTGGGTGCAAAGTAGGTTCTAGGTTGCCACGTAGATGCATTTCTTTTTCTTTTTTTTTTTTTTTTTTTGAGACAGAGTCTCACTCTCTTGCCTGGGGCGAGTGCCATGGCGTCAGCCTAGCTCACAGCAACCTCAAACTCCTGGGCTCAAGCAATGCTACTGTCTCAGCCTCCCGAGTAGCTGGGACTACAGGCATGCGCCACCATGCCCGGCTAATTTTTTCTATGTATATTTTTAGCTGTCCAATTAATTTCTTTCTATTTTTTTGGTAGAGATGGGGTCTCGCTCTTGCTCAGGCTGGTCTCGAACTCCTGAGCTCAGAATGATCCGCCCGCCTCGGCCTCCCAGAGTGCTAGGATTACAGGCGTGAGCCACCGCGCCCGGCCCGTAGATGCATTTCTTGAATCTTGAAAAGTAGAAGTGAGGTGGAGGTCATGCCATATTCACGCTGCTTTTGGCTGCTTGCTTCTGGCAAGCAAGGCCATGAGACACCAATGTCAAGTCTCCAGGTTCCAGGATGTTGAGAGGAAGCTGTGGAGGCAGCAGCAGCGGAATTCCGCATTCTGGTGTCTATGTTGGGGCAGTGGGAGCAGCCTCTTGGCTCCAGCTTCCTGGCACCTGGATTGTAGCTAAAACAGTATGTCCTAGAACCAACGTTCTTGAGGGTGACAGAGGTAATGGTTCCCGTGGGAGTGTCTTAGGAGTCATTCCTGACAGCAAACCTTGAGCTTGCTCCTCCCGCCCTTCCAGGGCTTTGGCAATCTTTGCAGTACGTAGATTTTGTGTGTCACATGATCTTTGTGTCTAATCCATTCTGTTTTTAAATACTGGACGTGATTTTGTTTCCTCACCTGATCCCTGACATCAGTGTGGCTTGAAGAAGCACCTATGTGGTTTGGTTCCTACGTGACCTCCAACAGGATGCCTCCCTTCCTTGAGAACCACTGATGTAAAAGAATAATGACATGAAAAGATGTTCATGATATATTAAGAGATCAAAGGAAATTACAAAGCTGCGAAAGTCTGATTCTCTGTTCCCCTGCCCCTTTGTGTATAAGTCTATAACCCAGATGTCTGCCCGGGAGAGCACCATCATTTCCAGCCTGCGAGGATCATGCTTTTCCTGATTATTCCAATAGAATGAATCCAGCCTCTATTCCACATACCCTAGTACCCATCCTCAAAAACTCCTAAGATTTTTCAAGGAGCTCATTGTTCCCCTGGACACTTCAAAGTTCTGTCTTCACTTTGTAATTCCTAATCTGTTTGCCCCACCATCTTTTCCAGGATGCACCACTTCATTCCTTCATTTCTCCAACTACTGTACCATTAACCTCAAACCGTGTGTGCAGCAAACTTTACTGAAGATTTGTGGCACAGAATGACATCACTCTACAGTCTAGGGTACAGCTCAAAATTGAACACTAGATATCACTGTCCCAAATAATCACCTGCCACTCTTGCCGTAAGGCATTTCTCGATGTCCTGGTGTTTGCCACCTCCTCCGGAGTGGCCCACTAGCCTATAATATGCTTTTGTGCAAATTGGAAAAGTACGTCCACTGAGTTGGGCTGATCCCACATCCCCTAAAACAAATGTGGACAACTGGAGAGTCTACACTCCATCTTACCCAGGCAGCTGCGACTCAGTTCTAGCCAATTGTAGCATTGCAGAAATGTGAGCCAGCGTTGTATGGCCTTGCAAAAGGAAAAAAAAAAAAAATGCCAAAAACCTAGATTTCTGTTTTGAAATAATCAACTTCATTCTTTAGTAACTGAAAAATGGGGGAAAAAATTTATTAAGTGCTTACTATGTGTTGGGAACTTTCCTAAGCACTTTATAGGCATTAATTATTTGATCTTTATGACAGCCTGTGAGGTAGTTACTATAATTATCTCCCCTTTGCAGATGAGGACACTGAGGCACAGAGACTAAGTTGTCGAAAGTCATATGAATCATAAGTGGCAGAGCGGGGCTTGACCCCAGGTGTCTGGCTCTGGAGACTACCCTCTTAATCATCACGCTTTACTGGTGTGCATTAAATTTTGCTCATGCATTGCAAGGTTTTGATCTTTATTAGAGACCAATGGAACTTTCTGCAATGATGGAAATGTTTTATCCTGCAGTATCCAATATAGCAGCCACTAGCCAAATATAGCTATTGGGCACTTGAAATGTGGCTAGTGCAACTGAGGAACTGAATTTTGGATTTTATTAAATTTAAATAGCCTCATGAGGCTGGTGGCCACCGTACTGGACCACGTGGCTCTAGATCCTTCTTCCCTCTCATCACTCACATTGCAGGACTTCAATGCTTCAACTCCTACCCCTTCCTGCTGGTAGAGCATTTTATTGCTCTCTTTGTTTTTCCAAAAACATTTTCTCTCCCTGTCTTTTCAAAACGGTGTTCTGGGGCAGGGGACTTTTGATATTCATCAACTTATGGGGCCAAACGAGCTATTTTCTTCCATAGGAGAATCATCATGCTGCTCTCCCAGGGGCAGAAAAACAGCAGTCCAGGGCTTTGTTCTGGAGACAGCATTTCCCCCTTTCTGATGTATATTGATATGTAGAAAAAAGACTGGAAAGGTATATATCAAAATGTTAAGGGTTACGTTTGGGTAGAAAAATTACACATTGGGCCGGGCGCGGTGGCTCACACCTGTAATCCTAACACTCTGGGAGGCCGAGGTGGGAGTATTGTTTGAGCTCAGGAGTTCGAGACCAGCCTGAGCAAGAGCGAGACCCCGTCTCTACTAAAAAATAGAAAGAAATTAGCTGGACAACTAAAAAAATATATGGAAAAAATTAGCCGGGCATGGTGGCACATGCCTGAAGTCCCAGCTACTCGGGAGGCTGAGGCAGGAGGATCGCTTGAACCCAGGAGTTTGAGGTTGCTGTGAGCTAGGCTAACGCCACAGCGCTCTAGCCCGGGCGACAGAGTGAGACTCTGTACCAAAAAAAAAAAAAAAAAAAAAAAAAAAATTACATATTGCCTTTATTTTCTTTCTCGCGACTTTTAAATTTTTCTACGATGAACGGATAGGCCCTTTGAAATCACATTAATATAAAAATCATTACGAAATAATTCTCTCTGGAATTCCCAGGAGGGCAGCAGAGGAAAGGGTCAGAAAGGGAGGCTGGCGGCAGCCCCGAGAGCAGCCCGTTCAGGCCGGGCGAGGGGCTGCAGGAGGGGTCCTCGAGCAAAAATGGAACCGAGGGATTATCCAACAAGTTTGACTGTGCAGAAAATTGGATTAGGAGGGATTTACGGAGTTGTTGGAGAGGGTGGGAAGACTCACAGTTTTAAACAAAGCTGCACACATGAAAAAAAAGAGGAAATTCACTCCAGGAAAAACACAAAGGAAATGTACTTGTTATCAATATCTACATAGCTGTAATAAAGAAGACACTAAGTATGGCTTTAACCCAAAACTGTGTTGAAAGCCATTGAGAAGGCAGGGGAAGAAGTAAAGTAAGACAGTTAAATCCTCCAAGTCCTTAATAGGAAGCCCGTGGGTAATATCTGCAACTAAAATTTTAAGAAATACTAGTGCCAGCCTGAGCAAGAGCGAGACCCCGTCTCTACCAAAAATAGAAAGAAATTAATTGGACAGCCAAAAATATATAGAGAAAAAATTAGCCGGGCATGGTGGCGCATGCCTGTAGTCCCAGCTACTCGGGAGGCTGAGACAGTAGGATTGCTCCAGCCCAGGAGTTTGAGGTTGCTGTGAGCTAGGCTGACGCCATGGCAC
>RJWJ010020926.1:0-28477 GCA_004363605.1 Indri indri | reverse complement strand
GAGGGCAGTGGGCCAGCCGCCCCCCTCGCTCTCTGCGTGACCCCATCCAGTAAGGGCGGCCCCGCTGAGAGCGGCACAGGCCGATTTTCCCACCAACTCACTTTGAGGGGGTCCCACTCCTTGAAGTACTCCTTCATGAGCGGGTAGACGATGGCCACGGCGAGGGCCACGCGGTCTGACATCCGGTACTCCTCGTGGTACCTGTCCTGCAGGGTTGCGAAGACGCGGGCGCACTCGTCCAGGGTGAGGGGGTCGCCGCAGTTGGGCTGCAGCCGCCGCTCGCACTCCTCCACCATCTCCAGCACCTCGCTCAGGTTGGAGATGACCCGCTCCTCGTGCTCCAGGACCTCCGCCATCTTTTCCAGCTCGTGGGAGAGGTTGACCACCATGTCCCGCTCGTACTGCAGCTGCCGGTCGTTCTGGATGATCTCCTGCTCTGTGAGGTCGATGAGCAGCTGCAGGTTGTGCTCCAGCTCGGGCAGCGCGAAGCCCGGGGTCTTGGCCTCTTTGCCGGGCTGTGGCGGCTGCTGGGACTGCAGCGGCAGCCCGTCGTCGGGGATGTTGTGCTTGTGGCTGATCTGGCTGTAGCTGTAGTAGACCTTCTGCTCCCGGCCCGTCATGTCTATGACCTTGGAGAAGCCAGCAGATGGCGTGGAAGTTAACACTCACCATTGCTGCCCTGTTAAACACACAGCTAAGCCCCGGGAAGACACAGTGCTAGTGGAAGTGTGTAAAAACCACATTAATCGACCGGGCGCAGTGGCTCATGCCTGTAATCCCAGCACTCCGGGAAGCTGAGGCAGGCGGGTGGATCATTTGAACTCAGGAGTTCGAGACCAGCCTGAGCAAGAGCGAGACCCTGTCTCTACTATAAAAAATAGAAAGAAATTAGCTGGACAACTAAAAATATACACAAAAAATTAGCCGGGCATGGTGGTGCATGTCTGTAGTCCCAGCTACTCGGGAGGCTGAGGCAGAAGGATCGCTTGAGCCCAGGAGTTTGAGGTTGCTGTGAGCTAGGCTGACGCCACAGCACTCTAGCCAGGGCAACAGAGCCAGACTCTGTCTCCAAGAAAAAAAACAAACAAACACATTATTCAACAGACCTGGAGAACAGCAGTGTTTCTCAAAGTGGGATCCATGCTGTACTAGATCAGAGGGGATTCTAGGGACAGACCAATCAGATGCAGCAAGTAGTTCTAGATTGGATCCCTTTGAACAAGCCAGATGGAGGAGGCTTTTAGGAAAACTGATGAAATTTCAATAAGGACTGAATATTACTAGAGATGAAAATTTATTTTAATGGACAAGTAGAGGCTGTACTGATCAAAGCAGGTAATAAAACAACACACACAACCAAAATATCACATTTTGGTAAAAAATATATATATATATATATATATGCATATAAGCATATAAAAAGATTTAGGATATACATCAAGGTGTTAAGATTTGATAATCTTTTGGAGGATGGAAAATAAACACTTTTATGCTTCTGCCTCTCTGTATTTCCTAAGTTTCTAAAATGTGTTATACATTGCTATTGCAATAATAAAAAGTTGTGTTTTCATTTTTAAATGAAACATACAAAAACGTACAAAAACGTTGTTGGACAAAAGCAACCTAGGAAATGAGCTACTTCCAGTGTTTTAGGAAAACTGAGGAAACCTAAATAGGGACTGTCCTGAAACAGAATTCTCTGTCATCGCTTTGTAAATAAGAGCATGATCCATGAACCACCTGCATTAGAATCAGGAAAACAACAGAGTCCTAGGGTCCAGTGTACATCTACTAACTCAAAATCTCTGTGTGGGACCTGGACTCCCTTATCAGATCCCCCAGATAACATGGTGTACAACACACTGACATCTGAGAACCCCATGTAAGGCTTTTTTTGAGTTCTGTGACACACTACATATCCTATGCCAGTCTACAAAAGGCAACTGTCTCCACTGATCTTTGGCTACTTGGGCAAGTAATGGAAAACCTAATACTCTATATGCACATAACACTGGCTGAAAATTTCATCTTTAAAAAAAAAGAAAAGAAAATACTTAATGATGGCAAAAATGCCCTGGGGACTCTCTCTGCCCTATTGGTCAGAATTGGAATAACCTCCCCAGTATTTAAATGCCTTATGTACTTTTGTATTCTTTAATCTGGTGATTGTACTTCTAGAAATCTATCCTTAAAACATGTCTGAAACAAAGACAAAGTTTTGATAACCGGAATGTTATTAAATTCACTGTAAGCTCCAGAAAGACAGGAGCATTTGGTTTACCACTGTAGCGCCATGAAGAGGGCTGGCACCAAGTAGGAACTCGATAACTATTGCTAAATATGCAGTGCAATGAATGGGAACATGCTTCCACCAAGTGAGAAAAGCAGGAAAATGAGAAAAAATAAAGCCCAGAAAGGAAGAAAAGGTTCAGGGCCTAACCCCGAGGTGGGGGATTTTTGGTGTGTGTTTTCCAACATGTCCTGGGCCAGGTGTCCAAGGGCCTCATACCTTGACCTGAGAAAGCTCCTTCTGGGGAGCGGTGAGCTTCTTGCTAACTCTGCCCTTGGCCTTCAACTCTTCCACTGTCTTGTAAGAGTATTTGGGCTTCTTCTTGCTTCCGCTTGGGTCTTTCCTCCACTGGCTCAGCTCCTTCTGAAACTCCTAAACCAAGAGATACCGTCGGTTACATGGAAGAACCCCTTCTTACAGCGGGTGGGGCCCCTGAGACCACGAACATTCACCAGGCTGTGTCTGAGATTTACGTATGAGCTCTGAGTGAAGGACTGCGGCGCATGACGCTGCGTAGCTAAGGATACACCCTGACACACACTCACCCTCTTACGAGTGATGAGGTTCAGAAGGCGGGTGCACCAACTAGAGGGAGAAATAAAAATAATGACAAAGGAAACGTTTTCTGAGCATCGACTATGGGCAGGCGCTACACTAGTTTGAAATTTATCTCACATAAAACTTAGAAACACAATATAAAGAATTTTTTTTAAGTACAGAAAACCTTGGTTCTAATTAAAAATGAAGAGAAACAAGCAGGCCCTAAGTCTTGCGGCAAAGCTGTCTTTCACAGTAAGGGTCTGCAAAACCTCCCTGCGGGGGGTCGAAAGTAAAAGAGGCGACTGTCAGTCTGAGGGGAGCAGACAGAGTCCAGCCCCCAGAAGTCGGTTTTGCGGTGGTAGTTTTGTTTTTCCCACACTGGCTAAAACTTCTAATGTTTTCTCAAACAGTACCTAGACTTCTGGCTACTCCGGGCGAATCAGAAGATCACGCAACACGGAGCCCACATTCTCACAGGCGACAATCACCCCGAGCTGAACAGAGACTTCCCCTCTAACGTCCTCGTCCTCACCCGTGTGCCTGGGTCCCCGTCACCCCCTGCTGTCCCGCACCTGGCTCGTCTTACTCCTGTCCCATGCCTGGCACCTGCCATCTGGCTTCTAGATCTGAGACCCCCTGACTCAGAGTGATCAATCCCGCGTTTTCAAATGTTTCCTTCCTCATTAAAAGGAAGTCAGTGACAAGAAGAGTAACATGTTTCTTTGCAGCATCCTGCTTTTCCCTCAAAAAGGCAAGGGAAAAAAGATTAATATGTCAATCAAGAGAGCTGCCCCCTTCTAGCACTGGTGTAGAGACACACAGCAGCCAGCAGATGGCGCCCTGCCGCATGTGGGACGAGGACCGGGGCCCTGAGATGGCCATGGCCGCCCTGCGGCGTGGCCGGCCTCCTCTCCGAATGCACTTCCTTCCCCTCTGCTCTGCGTGCCACTCTCCTGCCACAACGGCTTCCTTTCTGGTGTCTTAACGTCCCAGCTCCCAGCTGCTCGGTGTACTCCGGCTTCTCAACTCACCCTACCGTTGGCACCTTCTCTTCCGCCAAGTCTCACAGCGACCCTTCCCTGGAAGGTTTCCCTCGCCACCGTATTTATTAAAAGCAGGTCAACATCCCTTTCCCCCGACCTTATTTTCTATCTAGGCACCTCCTAGCACCTACTGTCACGTCTACCCACACTGGAGTTGCCTGTTTACTGTCTCTGTCTCTGTCCCCCAGGCTCCAAGCCCTCTCGCCACAGCACACCTCGCCTCCTGCAGTAGCAGGCATACAGCAGGTGTGCGACAAATGCCTGGGAACAGAATGAACGAATGAATGAACAGACAGCTGGGTGGAAAGGCGCAGGACACCAGCCACCCGCAGGTCACCTCTTCGGCCTCTTCTTCCGAGTCGACCACAGGGAAGTCTTGCAGGGACTGAGTCGTGCGCTCCGAACCGTAGGCCCCGACGGCGCCTTTGCCTTTTCTCTGTTTGGCTTCGATTGGGTTAATGATACCTGACAAATTGCAGGGAAGGAGAAAAAAGGGACTTGAGATCACCGCGATTTGTGTATGTGAATAAGTCGCTCAGGGAAATCACGCTTCCTTGCTCCTTACACAAAATAACACACCACTCGGGAAGGCGAGCGCTTCTCTGCTCTTGGAACGCTGTGCACGTCCTGTGTGATTCGAAACTTCTGAGCATTTATGCTACAACGGAACAGTCTGCTGACCTTAGGTTATTTATGTCCTAAACACAGATTTCCATTTCCACTTGGATTCGTTGTTTGAGTGGATGGGAAGAAAACAGAACAATTCATTTATAACTGAGGACTCCAGCATATATATTCTACAATTTACTCATTTGAAAGCCTCTGTCACGGAAAATGCAGTAATTCAGTTACTATATTAATTCTGATTGAAGTGAAACTGCAATTTAACATGAGACTCCTTGTCTATTTTACTTAGTAGTTCGTATCGCCTATGTTTAATTGTTTTTATAACAAGTTTAAGGCTGGGCACATTGGCCCATACCTATAATCCCAGCACTTTGGGAGGCCGAGGAAGGAGGATTACTTAAACCCAGGAGTTTGAGACCAGCCTGGGTAACATAGTAAAACCCTGTCTCTACAAAAAAAATAGTTAAGTTAAAGCCCTAGAAATAAATGTTGTGTTTTTCTCATAAAAGGGTTTATAAATAGGACCACAATATTTCAATGCAGATTCCCCACCCCTCCAAATTTTCCATCCCCACCCTCCTTCCACTTAGTATGGTTGAAATCGCACATAAAAACTGTCCCCTGTTCTCACTCTACGTCATGTCACCATGTCTATCTTCACCCAAGTGCATGTATTTTTTAGACGCCTAATGTCTTCAACACATAACCTGGATTTCACTTTAATAATTATTGAGAGACTGGAATTATAGAGAATACTTTTGATTATATCCAGTTGGACATCACTCATACGGAGTAGCTGAGGAAGAGGAAAAGTTCCTGCAGGAAGGATCAGCTGCTTGGTTTGAGTGGCTTTGGTATCAGGGAGGTGAGAATGCGTGACGGGGGCTGTGCCTCAGCAGGGCTGGGCGTGGGAGGACGAGAGGAGACGGGGCTGCTGAGCGAAGATGGAGGTAACCAATGCAGGATTTGCTCAGCCAATTTTACAGCCACATGGCTCTAGCTATTTAAAAAACTACACACAGGGCCGGGCACGGTGGCTCATTCCTGTAATCCTAGCACTCTGGGAGGCCGAGGCGGGTGGATCATTTGAGCTCAGGAGTTCGAGACCAGCCTGAGCAAGAGCGAGACCCCGTCTCTACTAAAAAAATAGAAAGAAATTACTTGGACAACTAAAAATCTATATAGAAAAAATTAGCCGGGCATGGTGGCATGTGCCTGCAGTCCCAGCTACTCGGGAGGCTGAAGCAGGAGGATCGCTTGAGCCCAGGAGTTTGAGGCTGCTGTGAGCTAGGATGACGCCACGGCACTCACTCGAGCCAAGGCAACAGAGTGAGACTCTGTCTCAAAAAAAATAAAAAATAAAAAAATAAAATAAAATAAATAAATAAAAAACTACACACAGGAAGGGAAGGGGGAAAAAAAACCTACACACAATGTTTTTCTTGATATCCCTGAAGAACAAATAACCATTGTGCAAAACTGAAACCCCTTCTAAGCAGGGATTGCAAACTCAAATGCCTTCAGGGCCCAGAAATGTTAATGTAAATGAATAAAGTGGGTTGACGTAGAAGACAACAGGGAGTGGTGGGGACTGCTTCCAAGAGAAGGTCACGCGCACTGTCCCAGGGGCAGCTCTGATTCAGCTAAACTAATGACTGCTAGAATTTCAGGTGAAAATGTCTGATTTTTACATACTGGCAACTGATTCGTTTTATTTAGAAACATGGGTCAGGCCAAAAAAGCAGCCTGTCTTCAGCCTGTTTTAGACCCTAATCCTCTTCCTCCCTCTGAAACAAGTATTTTGTTTAAGTTCAGTTTTGGTAAAGCGAAGTAGCTTAGGAGCACAGATGCCCCGTGCTGGCAAACCACGCTGCAGAGTCACAGTACGTGTGAAAGGGAAGAAGCAGAGAGACCCTCCCCTCCCCTCGGCCTGGCCTCCCCGTGCAACACAACGAGGGCGAGGGTGCGATACCTTGCGCGTTCTTCCCGAGCCCCCGGCCGGGGACGTAGCCCATCTTCTGAAGAAGCTTCTGGCCAATTCCTTTCGTGTGTCTTTCCCAGCTGCCGAAGTCCATGAAAGATTTGGTTCCTCCTGCAAACCCCTTCTGGCTGGGCTTAAAATTCCCACCCTGCAAAGAAGAAAAATCAAAGTTTAGTTAATGGAAAAAGAAAAGACCTAAGAAAGTGTGGCCAGTGGGAACATGCCCTCCCATTTACAGAGCGGCACTATGAAAAGTGTCATAGGAACCAAAAACACAATCTGTGATGCGTGTTGGGAAAGAAAAAAGACTGCACTACACACTTCACGCCTCGCAGAGACCTGAGGCCACAGGGAGAAACCCGCACAACTGTGTTCCAGCCGAGCTTCTGCCTAGCGGGGAAATGCCTGGGCCACGATGCCCTTGGAAGGATGTTACTGAGGTCGCAATCCTGCAACGAAGCCTACCGTTTTTAACTTCTTCGGTCCGAGATCCTTAGGGAAGTCCTCCTGCTTAACAGGTTTCTCTTCGTCATCAGAATCTTCCAGCTCTGCCTCTTCTGCGGCCCCTTTCTTGAGCCCAGCGCTGATGAAGTTGACTGGCGCAGAGTAGTCGCGGGCCCTGCAGGCAGAGACTCAGACAACACGGGGTTTGGAAAGAACTCTTCTGCAGCCACCCCTTCATGGAAACTTTACCCACTACAGAATTCCTTAGAGTAGACCTCATGGGATCCACTTTAAAGGACTAACATATTTATTTACATGTCAAAATATCAAAAGGGCCCCAGATTTGGCTTCTGGTAATCACACTTAACATTTTTACTTGATATGTTCAATTCAGATCTCTGTTGGAGAGTTACATCACTGCAAAGTTGATTATACATTCCAAATATGATGTGATAATCCCATTTTTAAAGTAAAATTATCTTAAAAGGCATTTGTTTTGGAAACTCAAGTACAAAAATCACAGGAGCAGAAATTCTGATAGATAAAAATCATAAATAAAATCCATTAAAAGATTGTATGAATGTCAAGTATATAACAATTATATTAAGGAAACTTAGGAAAAGCTCATAACCATTAAGTTTATTTAAATATGAAAAGTAAACTAAAATCCCTTAGAAAGTAACCGCCAAACGGACTGTGTTGATTTAGACTTTGACTGCCACAAGAATGGCACTTACGTTAAGTCATTAACCTAAGTTCTTGTTTCTATAAAATAAAGCTGATATATTTGTAATGTATGGTTAAAGGAATATAGAGAAAAAATTCCGATGAAAACCCTGGGAATATTGCAAATAAAGTGATGCTTTATAAAATGACCAATCTAATAATTAAACATCCCCAGGGCAGCAACAGAATTCAGAGAATTTTTTCCTAAAAGATGCAGTATAGCTTAGCAATTAAGAGCCCAAACTCTAGAGTCAGATAGGTCCCAATTCCAATTCTTGTTCAGCTTCTGCCTACCTGTGTGACCACTGGCCTAGGTTTCCTAATCTGTAAAATGGGGATGATAATAATGGTACCTTTCTCACAGGGAACATAAGACCAGGCTTGTGAAGTTCCCAGAACATGTAAGCCGCCAACAGATGTTAGCTGTTATTATGTTTATGCAATTCTTGATCCCTGATCTACTTGTCAGCTGCTTTTAGACTTGCTTGTGGATGAGAAGAGGTTGAACTGATTCCTACACTCTTGCTCTCCCAGCCTCCTTTGGAAAAAACACAATCTCAACAGGCTAGAGCCTAGAGGCCACAGGTGTGGGCACAGAGAGAAAAACCCAAAGCTGCCACACCCTGGTCAAATGAGTTGTAGCCGGCGCACACACGACTCACACTAAAAGGAGACTTTCAGCCTGAATCCTCACCTCCTGCCACCATCCCAGCCTGGGCTGCCACGTCTGCAGGGACCACCGCCTCGGCCTCCTCACAGAGCTGCCTTCCACTGCGGCTCCACGCCTACTCTGCCCTCCTGCAAAAGGGTCTTCTCGACACACAACCGCCCCACATCACGGCCTCTTCGAACTATGCTGCCTCTCCCTCTCTCTGTCCAGCCCCCGAAACCTTTCATATCCCTGTGGATACCCCGCTGCCTCCCATCAAAGGCCTCTGCATACTCACGCCCCGCCCCCCCACCACCCTAGTTACTTTCTACGTTCATATCAGTCTAAGGGTCACTTCTCCAGAGAAGTCTTCCTGGGCCTCCCAGAAGAGGTGAAACACCCTAAAATGTGCTCTCCCTCAAGTCCTAAGTCACAGTTACGAAGTTTGATCTAGTCATTGATTAATGCCTGTCTCTATGCACAAGAGTCTTGACTCCAGGAAGGCAAGGACTGGGTCTACAGCACAAGGCCTAACACACAGTAATCACTCAATAAACACTGACTCATAATTAAATCAGTGAAAGAGCAGCACTCTAGCCTAAAGAGGAAACAGGACCTCCCTAGCTGATGTCGTAGCTAAAGGACTTAATAAAGCCAAGAGAGAAATACAATTGTCAGGGTATCTTCCCCGACTCCCTCTCGATCTCACACACACACACTCTCTCTCTCTTCCCTAAACCACTGGGAAGCAGCCCCATGCCAGACATTACCGTTTGCCTCCAAAGCTGGGCCTCTCATCATCCGAGTCTCGCTCTGCCCACACCCCATAGGTGGCTTCTTCCTTGGTCTGCCAGTGGCGCTGCCGGTTGGGGTTGAACTCGTTCTGGAGATCCCAGTCGGTGATCTCGAAGTTTTCCCGCTCATCATCATCCTCATCGATGCGGCCTTCCCCGTCCCGGTACAAGTGGGACAGCGACATGGCCAGTCACTAAAGGAAGGCACGAAAAGGGCAGGGTCTGTGATCAGTACTGAGGGCAGCAGCAGGAAGATTCCCTGTGAGTCTCTATTCTTTGCAGCCTCCAGAACTTCCTCCAGACTCAAAGTCTATTAAAATCGTCGTTACAATTCAATAAAGCAGATATTAAAAACACATTTTAGAAAACAATCAGTATTAAAACAGGTGAACAAAAGACTACTCCCAGCAGTTCGTACGATTCTTAAAAAAAATGTATTTCCTTGTCCTAGTCAAGGAAAGTCCTAGTATGTAAATACTAAGTATTTCCAAGTCCTAGTATGTAAATATCACATACAATCGCGCACACACACAAAGCACACAATAATAATTAAATATGTTATTCTACATATTATTGCCTCAGAAATTTTGTGGACATCTTCTTGGATTCCAGATTTTTATAATAATTTCTTTCTATTATTGAAAAAAGAATTATAGGCCAGGCACGGTGGCTCACGCCTGTAATCCTAGCACTCCGGGAGGCCGAGGCGGGCGGATTGTTTGAGCTCAAGAGTTTGAGACCAGCCTGAGCAAGAGCAAGACCCTGTCTCTGCTAAAAAAAAAAAATAGAAAGAAATTAATTGGACAACTAAAAATACATAGAAAAAATTAACTGGGCATGGTGGCGCATGCCTGTAGTCCCAGCTACTCGGGAGGCTGAGGCAGGAGGATCGCTTGAGCCCAGGAGTTTGAGGTTGCTGTGAGCTAGGCTAACGCCACGGCACTCATTCTAGCCAGGGCAACAGAGTGAGACTCTGTATCAAAAAAAAAAAAAAAAAGAAAAGAAAAAAGAAAAAAGAATTATATCTGGACCCTTGGTCATCCCAAGGAAGTGATTTTTCAGAATGCTTTCTGAAATATGTTACTTGATGAGACTCAAAGACTCTTGTTCTAATTTAGTTTTCCTCCCAAAACACGAAGCTCTTCTGATGAGCTGGAAGACTATAGTTCTTATGAACATGATCTCAAAAGTCAGATGTCCATGGACTGGAATACAGAATCCACCTCTTGGTAGCTGGGTGGTGAGATTCAGTTGTCTCTTTCTTAAATTGGGGTTAACTACTGTACCAACCTTAGAGAATGCTTATAAGGCAGATTCAATGCGTTCACAATAAGTTAACAAGAAACAGTAGCTTCTACTGTAGTCCCATGATTAGGTTCATCATCATTACTATTATTGGACTAGGGAGTGAATCTAGCAAGGCAATAGTGAAATCAGGCACGCTAAAATCACGGCCCAAGTTCAAATTCCAACTTTACCAGATACTCAGAGTATGAGCATTAAATGTACATGGGAGTGTCAAGCGTGGTGCACTACACAGTAACTATTTGATTTACACAGGCAGTGTCAAACTCTGATCAGCTCTGCCAGAAAGCAATCCCTGCTTCGTCTACTCACTGGTGCACTGGTTGGGTACAGCTGGTCCCACCTCTTCCAGGAGTGCATGGGAGGGAAATGTTCTCAGAGGAGGTGGGGAGGCCCCCATACATGGGATTAAATAATACCACTGCCTCCTTGGGCACAGGGCATGGTAATAATCCTGAATTAGTCATGTGTCATGAAGCCCTCAGTAGATGCTAGGTACACCGTGGGTGCTTGAGGCCAATTATCTACTGTCAACATCAAAACACTTCTATGATACAAGATAGGTACTATTAACGTTTCCATGCTTCGGATTAAAAAAGGGACCGGGTGCAGTGGCTCACACCTGTAATCCTAGCACTCTAGACAGAGGCAGGAGGATCGCTTGAGGCCAGGAGTTCAAGACCAGCCTGAGCAAGAGCGGGAGACACTGTTTCTACAGAAAATAGAAAAATTAGCCGGACGTGGTGGCACGCACCTGTAGTCCCAGCTACTTGGGAGGCTGGGGTAGGACGATCGCTTGAGACCAGGAGTTTGAGGTTGCAGTGAGCTATGATGACGCCAATGCACTCTATCTAGCCCGGGCGACAGAGCGAGACTCTGTCTCGAAAAAAGAAAGGGAAACTGAAAGGGAAAAGGAAAAGGAAAAAGGATAGGAAAGAAAAGAAAAAAGAAAAAGAAAAAAAAGGAGGCTCAGAGAAGTTAAGTGACTCGTCCTGGGTTCCACAGCAGGCAGGGCTCGAAACCAGAGAGGCTTGAAGCCAGGACTCTACCCTGCTGTCTAAGCATCTCAAGGAGGCTCAGGTTTCTAGCCCGGCCCAGGCACGGCCTCCCCCCTGACCCCGAGCAATGCCGCCCCTCTCCATGCCTGGGCAGAGCTGCCTGCAAAACAGAATCCCACACCGGCTTGACCGAGACCCGCCTCCCCCGAGCCCTCGCCCCTACTCCCACTGGCGCTGACTCCCCTCGTCCCCTTCCCTCTCCCCGGCCCTGCTCACCTCTCCGAGGAGTCCAGATTACCAAAAAACAACTTCCCACTCGGCGCGAAATGAGCCCGACCCCAGCGGCCGGAACCCGGATGTGCCAGGGCCGGCGCTCCGGAAATGACGCCGACGGCAGCAAATGTCGCGTTAGTTGCTATGGCAGCGACGGAACGCGGGAACGGGTTTGGCTCTGGAGCGGCGGGCTGAGATCCTAGAAACGACAGGCGGATTTGCGGGCTCGGGATGGCTGGGAGAGAGATGTCCCCGCCGTGCCGGCCTCCCTGTCGCGCCTGCTTGGTACTGCGACGCCCAGCCTCCGGCGACTGGTGTGGAAGTCGCTGAGCCTCGTTGGCCTAAGGAGACTCTTTTGCCAGTCTGAGATTCTAAATCTGTGAAATGGCGATATAGGAGTAGCTCGTGGGACAGTTATGAGAAATACTGTGAGACAGTGGGGGTCCTGGGACACAGCATTCAATGGGAGTAATGAAGGTCATGCCCCTGTCTGCTGTATTTTTGGCTCTCTCTAGTTGTCACCTTCGTGAGCGCAGGACAGTTTGTCTTATGCAGGAGTTTGAGAGAGAATAAGGGAATGAATGGGACGACTCTGGAGTCTCCCAGGTATTCTCTCCAGGAAATATTTCCATTCTCTTCCTTTCCAGCAGATTGGTAAATAAATTCATTCATTCACTGACCTAATTAAAATGCAGTCGGTGCCTCCAACCCCAGGGCGAACAATGAACTAAACAGTCATGGGCCCTCCCAGGGAAGCCCTCACCAGCCATGGGACTCTTCCTAGACAGTAAGTGCACACAGGTTCTGGAGTTCCAATCTTGACTCTGCAATTTACCACCTGGGGACCTTGAGCATGTCATTTGACATCTAAGCATAAGTTTTCTCTTCTGCAAAATGGTTGAGGATTCAGTAAGATAAAACTTTTAGGCTACGAAAACCGTATATGGCACACAGTAGGTGCTTAGAAAGTGTTAGCTGTTAAGTTTTGCTTGTGTTTCCTCTCTCCTCCACGTGATGAAAAGATCCAAGAGGCAAAAGTTGGGATATTCAGAGCACTGGACTTGGAATCAAAAGACCTGGGTCTATCGTTACATGGTTGTTATGAATTAAATAAGAATTTACATGAACCCGCTTCAATGTGGGCTTCTTAGGAATGCAGACTGTGACTTAATGGCCTCTGTATTCCCAGCGACATGTAGATACTGTGCCTGACACATAGTATGCATTCAGGAAAGAAACTAGAGAATGAGGTTTTAACATAGGGCAAGGCCAAAGTAGAGTGTCTAACAGACTGCAGGGTCCATCAAGGAGCAGAGTGAGGGAAACAAGGAGAAAAGAAGTGTTGAGTCTGTGCCTGAAAGTGTATATATATGTTTATAGCCTGAAAGCCAAAAATACAAGCAAGCTTGGCTTTTCTGTAGCTATGTTTACGGCTTTCCAGCAGACCTTAGGGAGCTGAAGTTACTTTCGTCATGAGGGACTGATGCTAGTAGATCTGTTTCTCCAAATAGACCTCACTCTGTGACTTCTGGAGAAATGTCCTTTGTGGACTGTTGCGCGGTGGTTAAGAATGCAGGCTCTTATCAAGTGATCACAATGTGCATTGTCAGGAATGGCACAAATTGAAGTCACATGACACTTGAGAAGATGCCCTGAGAAGGTCACAGCATCACTCCTGTGATAGTCCTGCCAAAGATCCATAACCTGAATGTAATCATGGGGAACACATCCGACAAACCCAAATAAAGGGACATTCTACAAAACTATAATCTTAATGAGTACCAAGGTCATGAAAGTTAAAGAAAGCCCCCGGAACTGTTCCAGACTGAAGAGGACTAAAGAGACATGACGATTACATGCAATGCATGATTCTGAACTGGATCTTTTTGCTGTGAAGGAAGTTAGCGGCACAACTGGAAAAATTTAAATGGGGTCTAGGATTCTATGGTAGTGACGTGTGCATGTTAATTTCCTGATTTTAATAGTTGTCTGTTAGTTACATCAGAGGATGTCCTCATTCGTTGGAAATATTAAAGTATTTGGGGGTGATATGGCATCAAGTGGGCAATGTAATCTCAAGTGATTAAGAGGGAAATGTTTCTCTATGTACTTATAACACTTTTGAAATTTTTTTAAAAAAACTAAGGCTCTGGAGTAAAAACTCAAGGATCCAAATATCCATTCTACTGCTTCCTAGATGTGAGATATGGGGCAGGTTGCTTTACCTCTCTGCAGTTCAGTTTTTCCATCTATAAATTGGAATGTTTTATCCTCAATCTGTAAATTGGGGATAATGGCAGTGTTGCTCTAAGAGAGTTGTTTTCAGAACAACAATAACAAGGGCTAATTAATGCATGTAAATCTCCTGGCCTAGTAAGAGCTTAGTAAACAGTTGTTGCTTTTCTCATTTGTAAAAACTGAATGTCATTACCCCGTATAGGTCGTCTCTCAGCCTCAAAAATCAATGAATGAGGTGTGCCTGTAGTCCCAGCTACTCAGGAGGCTGAGTTGGGAGCGTTCCTTGAGCTCAGGAGTTTGAGACCAGCCTGGGTAACATAGTAAGACCCTCGTCTCAAAAAAAAAAAAAAATCCATTCAGCAAGGCTGACAAAGCAAACAAACAAACAAAAAGATCAGTGAGTGGTTTCTCAGGATTTCTGGGCTCAAATGCCCAGCCTTTGGAAAAGCAGGGAGAAGTTTTCCAAGGCAACCAGAGGTTTAGGTTGAGGGTCTCATATCCATCCTGATCTCCCATCGCTTCCCAGAAAAACCCTCGCTTTGGGACTCGGGGATATCTAGGCTCATGTCTAGATTCCCGATGAGGTGCTCAGACATGTGGCCTTCCCAGAAGGGGTTGCCAAGCAACGAGGCTCCTGGGAAGGAGTCTGGCAGGGCCCTCTGACACTCATCGGTCACACCTCTCCTTTCACAGATGAGGCAGTGGAGGAGGCCCTGGCAGACAGGAGGTGCCAGCACCACTCAGCGAGTTTAGGAGCCAGGCTTGGAACCCAGTTCAGACTTCCAGACTTCCTTGCAACACCATGCATAGGGCCCCACATCACTTCTGTTTACTTATTTGAGCTAATACTTATAGAGTGATTCCTGTGTGTTCAGGGTCACATGGCCAAGTCCCCCACATACATCATCTCTCTGATTCCTCTACCTTCTAAGGTAGTTTCTGTCGCAACCCCAGATCCCACATTCCTAAGCACCCCTCGTACAGCCTATGCCATACAGCACAGTTTCCATAGTGTCTCCAAAAAATTTGGGGGAAAAAATCCTTGTTCAGTTACAACTTTAAATAGGTTGGTACCATAGAAACGATCCATAAGTGGCATTTCAAAGCTGATATATTTAAAGACTAGCACATGTACTTTTTCTAGGACAGTGACATTATACAGTTGCACACGGCTTATTCTTATTTTGAATTTTGTCACAAAAATATATATGGTGTCCTGAACTTGGCAGAATTGAAAAACCAGATCAGCGGAGATTAGCAAATTTGATTTCCCTCTAAATGTTTCTTACAGATGGTTTCTACCCTACTTATCTTTCAAAAATTCGTGAAGGTTCTGTCCTTATATAAAAAGCCGGGATGTGAAGTTCCGCAGGCCTGGGGCATTATCTGTAAATCAAGTGTCCTCAAAAGCACACAGATAAGGGAGGATCCATAACCTTCATCATTAATTCATTCATTCATTTACTTATTAACAAATATTTAATGAGCACCTATATATAATCTAGCATCTTGAAACAACAACAAACATTATCTCACCCGATTTCTTTGGGTAGGAATTCAAGAGTGGCTTAGCTGGGTGATTATGACTCAGAATCTCTCATGGCGTTGCAGACAGGCTGTCAGCTGGGACTGCAGTTATCTGAAGGTTTGACCGGGGCCGGATAACCAACTTCCAAGATATTTCTCCCACGTGGCCGGCAAACTGGTGCTGGTTATTGGCAGGTCTCAGTTCCTTGCCATGTAAGCCTCTACACAGGGCTGCTGAGTGTCCTCATGAAGTGGTTGCTGGCTTCCTTCAGAATGAGTGAACCAAGAGAGAGCAAGGCAGAAGCCACAGGATCTCTTCTGACCTACTCTTGGAAGTCACGCACTCTCATTTCCGCAATATCTTATTGGTTATGCAGTCAGCCCTATTTAGGGTTGCCAGATGTAGCAAATAAAAATACAGAATGCCTAATGCAATTTGAATTTCAGATAAAACGACAAGTGATATTTTTGTATAATATCATGCAATATTGCAAAATTCTAAAAGCATCCATGTTTTATCTGAAATTCACATTGAACCATCATTCTAGCACTGTTCAGTGTACAAAGGAACAATATACCAAAGCGGGTATGGATACCAGGAGGCGAGGTTCACTGGGGGCGATCTTGGAGGCTGGCTACCACACCTATATGACATGCTTGGCATGGGAGGTTATGGAGATAGGTGGTGAACGATTAAAAATAATGGTTTCTACATCATGGAGGTTACAGCCTAGTGAGTAAGATCAACTTGCAGCAAATAAATACAAAATGTTAACTATGATAAAGTACTCAAGAGAGAAATACCTGGTGCTTGGGGCAGCAACGGGGTCCTCATCAGAACAGCCACATTTGTTTTAAAGATTTGGCGTTTACACGTGGCTTGATTTGTGTAGGGTATATCAAAGGTTATGTTGCTAAAAGAAGGAAACAAAACCCTGAAATGCTTGACTTGGAACTTTATCAAAAACTGTAAACACACAAATGAATGCATGTAAAAACGGTGAAAAGTGAATAAGGTCTGTAGTAGTATGTTACGAATGTCATTTTCCTGGGTTTGCTACTGTACTACAATTGTGTAAGATGTCAGCGCTGGATGAAGCTGGGTGAAGGATACACGGACCTCTTCGCACCACTTTCGCGACTTCATAGGAGTCTATAATCACTTTTTAAAAATTTAATGAACTCATTTTTCAAAAAAACCCCAAACAATAGCCGTTACCATGGCAACGGGATTAGATCAGATTAGACCAAAATAATCCTGACTTGTGAAAGGACTTAAACTGGAGAAGGGCCTGGTGGGCGGAGCTCAGGCTTCCATCTGAAGAAATGGAATTCTCGTTGTTAATTATCCGGGGCAGTGTTCGTTCAGAACAGAGAATGAGGCATACTTTGAGGAGAGCGGTAAGAGGGGTCCTCCCGGTTCTGGGTCCAGATGTGGGGTTTGGAGAGGCCTAGAACACCTCCACTGGTAGGAGGAGTTGTCCCTGATCCCAAGTCAGAGGCTGGGGAAACCCTCAAAGAAGCCTGGGTTTTTTGATGACCTAAGGGGCTCCGAACCACTGTAATTTAAATAGTAAAGATGTGTCCTCATGTTGTACCCTGAAATTAAGAGAACATTCTGGTGACATCAGCATAGCCCAGCGATCTGAAAGTCATTTGATAACCTACCATCACTGATAAACTGAGGCTGATGAGTTATTTTTCATGACGACTTTGGCTGATTGTATCTTTGAAAGATGGCCACAACGGTATGTCCCACGCCACATGCTCTTCTGCAATGCGACCTTGCCACGCCACCACCAGTCTATTTGTCCACTCTCTTGCTTGTGGGAGATCCCCATGGTTACTTGGACAACTGAAGTGGCAGTGACACTGTGCTGGTTTCAGACATATCCCTTAACCAACTGGCAGTTCCTCTGCTTCCTGCCTCTCCAATGTTTGCTCGGGGGAAGCCAGTACCAGGCACGAAGTTTGACCACCTTGAGACCGCCATGTTGTGAGGAAGCCCAAGCTAGCCACGCAAAGAGACTACGTGGGCAGAAATGCACACTAAGCCTCTAGTTGCTCCAACCACCCCAGCCCAGGCATGAGACACGTAAATGAAGACGCCTTCAGTTACCATCTGACCAGAGACTCACCAGCTCACTCTAGTTAACTCCCAGAACTGAGAGATTTAACAACAGATTAAGTCGCTCAGTTTTGGGCTGGCTGGTATGGAGCAGGAGATGAGTGGAACAATGAACGTCTGAGACAGGATGTCCTCTGCTACCCACTGACTGGTGACCATGAGCTTCCTGAGTTCATATTTTTATCAACTGTCCATCCCTTACTCTGAAGGAGTCGGGGATTTACCCCTTGGGCAGACGCAGGTAAGAGATTTTTTTTTTAATGGAAAATTGCCAAGCCCTTTGGAGGCCCTGATGGCTCAGCCAGGTTGGCAGCTGTTAACGGGGATGGGGATCTGTGTTTGATCCATTTGGCACATGTCCAGAAGACTGTCCTACAGCCACAGGCCATGACTAGAGCCGGCTGCCATCGGATGGATAAACATACATTCTGATGAGAGGACGTGGATTGTTCATCACAACCCATCCCTTATTTCAGAATTGTAGTAATAATCATTATAGCTACCACTTATTAAGACTTCACCATGGGATATAAGCTTTCATTGCTTAGCTTCACTAAACTAGATGATGTGTTTGCTTACCTCATTGATTTCTCTTAACCATCCCAAGAGGTTGGTACAGTCCTTATCCATTTATCCCCATTCTACAGAAGAGGAAAACTGAGGCTCAGAGAGGTGGAATCACTTGCTCACGGTTACACAGTTGGTAAGTGGCAGCGCTAGGATGTGACTTTAGTTCTGACTCCAAAGATGATTCTGTATTAAAATAGCACCCAAGTAATGTACTGATTACGTTGTCTTCACCTGTGGCAAATTCAGGAACCCAGAGATGATGCCTGCTGCTCAGACTGGACAGTGAATGGAACAGAGTACAAGGGATGTCTGACTCGCTGCTCCAAGGCACCCCAAGAAAGGCTCTGGAACAAGGCTCTGATTCCACACCGAGGTCAAACTTCTGCCCAAATCAGGGTACTGTGGGTTGAATGTATCAAAAAAGTTAGTGTGTATGCCTCTCACCTCAGGACTTCTACTTCTCATTTTGCAGGGACACATCCAACTGCACCAAGAGGTGTGCACAGGAACACCCACTGCAGCTTTGCTGGTAGTGGTGAAAACTGGAAGTGGCCTAAGGACCTAGCAAAAGTAGAATGCTCAAAAAGATGGTTTGCTCGAAATACAGGGTGCTGGTTGAAGGGGTGGTCAAATCTGCATGTGTTTACATCGAAAACCCTCCAGGGCAATTTGTTAAATTACATTTTAGAATAACCCATTCAGAGTGGTATTTTTTGGTTTTTGTTTTGTTTTCGAGACAGGGTCTCCCTCTGTCACTTGCATTAGAGCATAGTGGTGTCATCCTAGCTCACTGCAACCTCAAACTCCTGGGCTCCAGCGATCTTCCTGCCTCAGTCTCCTGAGTACCTGGGACCACAGGCATGCACCACCACACCCAGCTAATTTGTTTTTCGTAGAGATGGGGTCTCGCTATGTTGCTCAGACCGGTCTTGACCTCCTGGCCTCAAGCGATCCTCCCGCCTTGGCTTCCCAAAATGCTCGGATTATAAACATGAGCCACCATGCCTGGCCCAGAGTGGTATTTATTTATGCATCTTTAAGATATACTTAAGCATATATTTATATGTATGGAAATTTATAGGAAAAGTCTAGAAGACTCCGTGCCCAACAGATAACGGTAGCATTACCTTTAGGGAAGGAAGGATGATGTTGAGAAGTACAAATGAGGCCTCTTGCATCTTACTATAAATTCTTCTGATTGTTTCATATTTTATAACAGATTCATGTAGTACTCAAACATCTTTTCAGATCAAATCAGGGAATGGGAAGTGGGAGGAGGATTCTGAGACTATTTTTTTTTCAGGGGACAAGCCCCAGTGCCACTGCTTGGGGGGCTGGAAAGAGAGTCTGTTCCTTCCTTTCTCTCCTGACATTTCTTTTCTTTATGTTCTTTCAGTGTTTTCCCAGGCAGTCGTGTGACTATCCAGGGTCTTCATGGATAGTCACGTGACTTCTCACAAAAGGTGGAACTCCTGGAACCAAGACATAAATGGTTTCCTTTTTGGATGGGGAGGGGGTGCACAGCTGCGACCGGATTCTCAAAGAAACGGCACCACCCTTGGCAAACTGAGCAGCAGATTGATAAACGACCGCTGAATGAATGAACAAAAGGGCTCTCACCCCCTCCAAAGCCTAATAACTGTTCCACCGCAGTCTTCAGTCAAGGAGAGACAAGAGCTGCCTCATCCTGATGGCTCTTCGGGTACCAAGCCTCATTGCCAATGTCACCTGTTAGTGGTTCTCAATAAACTTGTGAAGTTTTAACTTCCCCATTTCACAGATGAAGAGACGAAGTCTTCTGGGCCCCGTTGGTCCCTCAGCATTTGGGGCCTGTGTGGCAAAGGGTTAACTCGGCAGGCTTGGAGCGTCGAAACCCTGAACATTTCAAAGAAAGGACTGGTCTTCATGGGCTCCTGGAAGACAAACTCTAAGCCCTTGGAATATGCTCCTTAACAGGGTGTCTTTACATACCTAGGGGCTTGGGCCATACCAGGCGGGCCAGATAGTTTGTGCTAAAAATGTGATGATCTATGGCGGAGGCCTTGGGCCACGCTGTACCATTCTGACCATTCTGACCTCTGCGGGGGATACTGATTGCGTAACTAAGGTCACTCATGTGGTTGCCCCATATGCCTATGTGACCGACCTCCAAAAAACAAAACCTGGACAACAAGGCTGGGATGAGCTTCCCGGCTGGCAATACTTTGCACGTGTTGTCACACATTGTTGCTAGGAGAATTAAACACATCGGTCAGAGTCCACTGGGACAGGACAATCAGAAAGGCTTGAGGCTGGTCTCTGCTGGACTCTGCCCTATGCACCTTCTTCTTTCACTGATTTTATAACCTGTATCCTTGTGCTGTAATAAACCATTAACTGTGAGTCTGACAGCCATTCTGCGTCCTTCTAGCCAATCACTGAACCTGAGGGTGGCTTGGGGACTCCTGACACGCTCCGCTGTGCCTTGCATGGACCTATATTCTCCAGGTTTTGCTTGTCACCACTCTACCTGGCAAAATTCGATATGAAAAAGAACCAAAAAACCCCGTTCACACCAGTAAAGTAAGACAGAGACAAATGAACCCCTGTTTACTTTATTCAAATTCATATATGCTTTTCCTCTGTGAAACTGGGTAGAACTGAGGAGGAATCAAAGAAAGCCTCATATATTAAATTCTTAAATAGATCCTTTGAATTCAAAGTAAGAGTCAACAGGAGAGGCACAGGTTGTGGGCCTTGTCCCAGCAAACAAAGCCACCGAGGCAGTCCTGCAAATTAAGGAGGATGGCAGATCCCATTTCTTAAAAAAAAGTTCTTGAGGGGGAAAAATATAAAATACCGAAGTTTCAAAAGCTGGACTACTTCCATACTCTTTGCTCTCTACCCTAGAGTGTCCACCAATAGAGAGTTTCAAGGTATGCTTTCGATGATTCACCTTTTGCAAACATATGCAAATACATTCCTCATTAGCAGTCCTGTTTTGGCAATTAACTGCAAGCAATATGCTTGGATTAGAGGTCCGATTTCCATGCGAATGCGGTTTCTTCTCTTCCTGGCAACGAAGCCATTTGCAGAGATCTGTAAGAGGGAGAAGACTGCATTAGGCCCGAGTGACAATTCTGAAATAGATCTTTTATATTTATACGTGTGATTGCAGAACGTATGGTCTTCATCCATTCCCATAAGCACGTAAGGTTTTATGCGTGCATCCCAGATGGCCAGAGAGAATTTAAATTTAAAAATGTTTCTTGGGTTCTTACCCACATTTCAATTTGCATCCATGTGACCTCAGAGATACACTTTTTTCTATATACATAAAGAGCAAATGGCCATGATTATGTGAGAAATAACCAGTGACTGTTTGGAGGCAAGGGAAGGATTAGCGTTTGTTCAAGGCCAATTTCGTATCAGGGATCAGCAACATATTGGCTGCCACGCTAGAAAAAAATATTTTTTCCCTTGGGGCCACAGTGTTTTATTACGAAAATAGAATAAAAACTTTGAAAACAAAATGATCCTTTCTAATTTAATGAAAAATCTGTTATTTTGTATTGTTTTCTGTGTGGCAGTTACATGCAACTTGAAAAATAGTTCACATGGCTCCCAAGGTGAAGAGACGTGTAAGTTACATGTGCTTCACGAGGCCCGAGGCTCAAAACTAGCGTGAGTTAAATACAACTCACATGGCCGTTAATGTGTTAAACAATAAAATGAGGAATAAATCTGCTTTTATCAACACGAAGGGTCAGGATTCTACTAGAAAGCTAGCGGGGGGAATAGAGTTAGGGTGAAACAGAATCATGAGAAAGGCTGATTTTAAGGTGACGATTCTTTTCTTCAGAATTAAATAGAACTTTGGGATCTTAGCGCAACTCGAGATGGGAACCCTGACAACAACAGGGTTCTAGCATCCCCGGCCTTACAGGCTGGTGCAAAGTGAATTCAAAGCAAAAACTAAAAAATATGCTGATTGTTTCAAAAGAGATAAAGAAGCTAAAAATAAGCGTCCAGGCTAGAAGCTCAGTTTCAATAGAAAATAACAGAGAAAGTGCAAGTTGGTTCTGCCCTTGAACCTAATCAGAGAGGCGGGGGACACAAGGGAGTGAGCTCACTCATGGAGCCTTAACTCGGTGCCCAAGTCCACGCGGAGGGTCCAGCCCTCTACAGTTCCCACGCGTTCCCACCTGGGCCAGCTCATGTCATCTCGTGACCACCCCGGGAGGTGGGCGCTGATGAATCTGCACCCTCCAGATGTGGAAAGGGGAGGCTGAGAGATGTTAAACTTGGAGAGCTCTTAAATCTCTGAAGTCTAAAGTCTCTTTCCCTATGGATGGATAAACAGAGATTTACAATTGTTCACTAAAAGCAAACTCTGGGGGAAGATGACTTCTGGGGGGAGTCCTGCCACTTGGTGGCTATGTAGCCTCAGGCAAATCAAAGCCCTTTTCTGCGCGTTGGTTTTCCCTTCTGTGAAATGGGAGAATCGTGTCACCCGCCTCCCAAGGATACTGAGGGTTAAATGAGTAACAAACAAGGAGTACTTGGCCAATGCCAGGGAGGTTATTCTTAGAACAGAACTACTTGCCACTATTATTAGAACGTTAATTGCTTTGGGCCAAAGCTAATGCTGTTTATAGAAGCCAGACCAGCAGACAGCATTCTGCGCAAAAATGGTTCCAGAATCACTCCCCATCATAGTGGTCCTTCCTGCCCCCTCCCCAGCGCCAGGCAAACTTTTTTTCTGGTTGGTTCTGCATCCATCCCTGCCACTGTCCTTGATCCAGAGCTAGACAACTAAGCCTTGATTCTATAAATAGCTCCCCCGGCCTGTCACCATGGAAACCTGATGGGGCTGGGGCAGCCCACCCCGGTGGACACTGCTCTCCAGGGAGGTTCCAGAAGGGCGAGCCTTTCAGAAAATCAGCTCCTGGGCCTAGAAGCAGCGGGCGCCCCCAGTGAAGTCCACAGGCCTACGTACCTGGAAATCACGAGCTTCCAAAGGGGGAGGAGGAGGTGCTGTTCCGGTTCACCTGCAGGAAGACGACACACAGAGCAAAGGGTCACGGCCAGGTGGGGATGCCTCGCTGCCCTGAGCTTAAGCCTCAGCATCGCTGCGTCATGCACACACTCATCCATCAATATTTGCTGTGCACCT
Source organism: Indri indri (assembly GCA_004363605.1). Classification (NCBI taxonomy): domain Eukaryota; kingdom Metazoa; phylum Chordata; class Mammalia; order Primates; family Indriidae; genus Indri; species Indri indri. The sequence goes on along the minus strand of RJWJ010020926.1, from coordinate 5,189 downwards.
ACTATGTGCCTGGTGCTGGGAAGTTGCCCCGAGCATGACAGAGCCAGCCCTACGCTCACGGAGCTTACATTCTAGCTGGGGAGAGAGCCCGCTCACGACGGGCAGATATTAGTGACAGGTGTTGGCACTACGGCAGATACCGTGGTCAGGAGGGGACTCCACAAGATGACATTGAAGCTGTGGTATAATAAAAAATACATATTTGGCCTTTGTCCCCAGTTCCTGGCACACAGCTCCTTAAAACCCTTGGGATGCATGTTAGTGGGGTCACTGGGGGTGGGGGGCCTGGATAGCTTCAGGATGGGGGCTGGTTACCCACAAGATCCAGGCGTGAGTAGAGGCTTGGACCTTTCAGCTACATCCTCAACCTACCAGGAGGAGAGGGGCTGGAGATCGAGCTAACCATCAACGACTGATGATTCAATCAATCCTGCCCCATAATGAGACATCCATTAAAACCTCTAAATGACAGGGTTTGAAGAGGGGGGCTGGGGAACACGCCGAGACACTGGGAGGACGGCACACCCGGAGAGGGCATGGAAGCTTCGTCACCCATCCCCCATGCCTCACGCTATGCCTCTCTTCTCTTTGGTTTTTCCTAAGTTGTATTCTTTGTAATAAACAGGTAATAGTAAGTGAAGTGTTTTCAGAGTCCTGTAAATTATTCTAGTGAATTATCACACTGGGGGTGGGGCGGGACCTCCAAATCTGTAGTCGGCTGGGCAGAGGCACAGGTAGCCTGGGCCCCCCATTGCAGCTGGCATTTGAAGGGGAACGATCTTGTGAGACTGAGCCCTTAAACTGTGGGGGCTGATGCTAACTCTGGGAGTCACTGTCAGAATGGAACTGAGTTGTTCAGCATCCAGTTGGTGCTTGGATAACCAGAGAACTGGTCGTTGGTGTTGGAAAACACTGTAAGCCAATAGCTGAAGGATAAAAACTAGGTCAGCCATGCAAAGACCTGGGTGAAAGAACATTCCTGGAAGAGGGAACAGCAAAGATCTGGAAGCGGGGAGGGTAGCTGGAACCTATGAAGTGAGTGGGCATTTTTGCATCCATTGCAATTTTAATGGATGAGATACTTTGTTTTGTTCTCTTAATATTTTTCCTCTTTTGAGTTTCACTGGCACCATTTTGGATGGCTACCTAGTGTTCCATGGAATGCATATGCTGCTATTTACTTAATGGCTTCTCTAAGACCGTTTCCAGGCATTTTATTTTATTTTATTTTATTTCTTGAGACAGGGTCTTGCTCTTTCCCCCTAGTGTAGAGTGCAGTGGCATGATCATAGCTCACTGCAACCTCAAACTTCTGGGCTCAAGCGATCCTCCTGCCTCAGCCTCCCGAGTAGCTGGGACTACAGGCATGCGCCACCGTGCCCGGCTAATTTTTTCTATATATTTTTAGTTGTCCGGCTAATTTCTTTCTATTTTTAGTAGAGACAGGGGTCTCGCTCTTGCTCAGGCTGGTCTTGAACTCCTGAGCTCAAACGATCCGCCCACCTCGGCCTCCCAGAGTGCTAGGATTACAGGCGTGAGCCACCGCTCCAGGCCACTGATTCTATTTCTAAAAATGTATTCTAAGGGAATGACTCAACAGAGCACCCTTACTCCATGGGAGAGAGGCAGAATCAGGATGCTGTGTACATGACGTCGTTCGGGATACTGCAGAAATGGGAAACGATCTTAGGGCGGCAGCTCAGTGAAGGGCGGCACGTGCTGCAGTCCACGGAACACCGCGTAGCCCGCGAAACCCCAAAGATGGAAAAATATTAAGAAAGCAAAACAAAGCGGCTCAGACAATGGAACTGCAACGCATGCAAAAGTGCATATTCAGGTCAGCAAAAAAAAAAAAAAAAAAAAAGGTCTGCAAAAATGAAGAGTTTCAGATGGTGGATAATTCCCCTGACCCCCGCTTCTGTTTGCTATTCTTGTGACATCATCTTGTCGGTTAAAAAAGTAATCAATTAGTGCTCACTCGTCCTGGCTGTATTCTTAGACACACAGCGGCCAGAGAGGGGCCTCTGATCACATCACACACCCTCCCCCACACACCCCTCCTTTGATAATTCACTAGAACAACTCACAGGACTTAGGAAAAACACTTGGCTTTGCGGAGTGAACCCCTCCCCAAACAATCGGGAAGTGCTCAAAAGCTGTGGTCCCTGGCTCTCAGACCTCACCCGTTTGATCATTAGTGAGGACTGGGGGCTGCCATAGGGTGGCCCACCCTTTGTCAAATTAAACACATGCACGAAGTCATATTACTATTAATAATTCTAGCGCCATCCCTTCATTCAAAAGGGGGCATTTTAACACCAAAAGGAGGCCGGCTACAATGTCGGTAAAGGGGCAGCCCATGCTGTGTGTCAAAGGCCTCCCCTCTACCGACAGTGGCGTGGGACAGGGACCACTGCCGTGGACACAGAGTGGATGTTTGGGAGGCTCGCGATGCCAGAGCATGTGTGTTTCTGTCCACCCTTGCACATATATAAGCATCACGTGCCCTTCGTGTTTCTAATTTCTGGTGCACTGATGAGAATTTTACGCCGGGTTGTTGTTTAGAAACTGCTGCTTTCCATAAAACTGAATCGAAGGCTAGGGACAGGAAGCTCAAGAGAAAGTCCCCATGAAGCCCCTCCGGCTGCACTCGAGCCAGAAGACAAGGTGACACTTCTCCCGCAGAAGGCCCAGCGGGATCGGACACTTAGACACCCTCTGGCCCAACCGCCCCTCCCCACGTAGGACAAGGAAACTGCCAGCCGGAGCGGAGAAGCACAGTGCCCAGGGGCATACAGCAAGCTGGCGCTACGGCCGGGAGAAACGGGATTCTCCTTGGAGTTTCTAACCTGAAAATATCCTTTCAGATTGGCTGGTGTTTTATAGTCCCCTTTCAAGACCTGGGCGACAGAAAAGAAACACCAATGTTATAGAAATGACTGAAAAATGAAATTTAGTTCATCCCAACACACACGCCCCCCCCCGCCCAACCCATCCACACGTCCACCCCTCCTCCATCCCTCCAACAAACACGTATCGGGCTCCCATTCCAGGCATTATTCCAAGTACTTCGGGGTACAGCGTTAACTGGGAAACTGAAATTCTTGTTCTCCTAGAACTTCTATTCCAGAGAGGGCACCAGACAATACACAGGTGACAATCAACACAAATAAACAAGGACGCATCAAACCATGGACGTGTTCATGAAGAAAGTAGCACAAAGGGACTCTCTATGAATGGACGTATCTTCCAGGTAACAGCAAAGCCAGCGGCAAGATCGAACTGGGTGTCTGGCACTTGCCAAGACTTATGGAATCCCCCAGAGAAGAAACCGCCTTGGAAGAAAACTGGAAACATCTTCCATGTTAAACAAACGAATGAAAAAGCTCCGAAGAGTTGATCTCAACCACCAGTGCTCATTAGAGTTGTTTATAAAATACACAAAGTCAGGCCTTATTCTGGGAGCTTCTGACCCATAACCTGGGACAAGCCAGGGACTTCCGCCTTTTAAAGAGACCCCAGGGAGCCGGTGCCGGGGTCCTGGCAGAGAAGAGTGGGGTAAGGAGTGCCCACCCAAGTACTGCGGTGGTCTCCATCCAGCCCCAGCTGCTGCTTTGGAGAAGCACCTGGGGGCTGGATTTCAAGATCATTGCCGTCTTCTTCTTTTTAATCCAGTTATTTTTTTATTGTGGTAACATATGTGCAGAAAAATAGATAAAACATATAAGTAGAGTTTAAAGAATAATAATGACTGTTACTACTAAAGAATAGAAATAATGTTTACAATAAAATAATAAAAATAAACCACATCCAGGTTGCAACCATCCACACTGTCAACATAGCCTGGGTATGTGCATCAGATCTCTGAGTATTTCCGTAAATAAACGACTGCGAAATCAACTGGCATCCCCAGAAAGAGGAACTCGTGAGACCCATGGACGGGCTTACGCTTCAGTTAGAGGGCAGAGCCCTGAAAGCGCAGTGTTAGTCAATTCTCTTTGTTGAAAAGCGACATCAGTGAGTGTTGGAGAGGCCTAAGGACTCGGCACCAAAGGGAGACTTCCTCCTTGAGCCGAGAAGAATTAAAAGAGAACTGAGAGAGGAATAACTTTTTTCCGCTGTGACTCAATACAAGAGCTGTTTCCTTTCTAAAATTAGCACGTGTTCAGAAATGCTGAGCTTAGCTTAAATTAAGACGTTGGGTCCCAAGGATGTAAGGGCTAGGAGGGCTCTTCTTTGGGCCTGGACCCCATTGTTAAATATTTTTAACTAACTTAGTGCCTAGAAGGAAGTCAGAACACAGCCCCCAAAGTAAACGAGAAGCTGTGGTCACAATACAGAAACAAGGCCATGAACCTGTTAGCTGTTCTTTTACCTGGTGAGTATGAGCCTACTTTAACATTTCAAAAACATTTTGTTAAGAGTCATTTCCCCTGACTACCTTAACTAAGGAGAACTTAAAAAGTAATTCAAACAACCCCAGGCTCATGTTTGTCTGAGAAATCAATATTGAAGCATAAGGGACAATACAGGGACCAATTATTCATTTATGTTCACTCTCAACAAAGACTTGAGGTGCTTCACAGATAAACAAACAAACAAATAGCCAGGGAAATAGTGGAAAAAAAGGTAAATGAGAGCAGGGAAATAAGATAAAATTAGTGCATAAGTGGGCCCACTGTTAAAGTATGAGACAGGCTACCAGCTGGCTTTGAACTTCCTTGCAGCCCAAGCAAAAATGGAAAGACATGCAGTCATACAATTCACAGTGTTCATCAGATAGAAACAAACCCCAGATGCTCAGGAATCAAGAGACGACACATTTTCTCAGGCAGCTGGAGCTTCCATTCCTGCCAAAGCCCTGGGAACACATTTCCACGAGTACACGCGCACACTCACCCGGTGTGTGTTGTTGATGACGATGGGGTCGGGGTTGCCGTAGTTGGGTGGGTTTGCATAGGGGTCATAGCCGAGCCGAGCCAGCATGGGGGCGATCTGGGCCATATCCCGCACCACGTCCGCAGGGATGTGGCCAACCCATTTGGTGAGCGCTTCCAGGTTCACAGGCTTGATGACCTGGTCCGTGGACCGCTCAATCCTAAGGAGAGAGGACAGGCTGGACAGGTCAGGGCAGACCCAGACAGCACCTGGGTGGGCTCCTGCTCGGCCACTCTGGGGCAGCAGGAAGG
>RJWJ010020925.1:0-28469 GCA_004363605.1 Indri indri | reverse complement strand
TCTGCTGGTTAAAACAAGTCATAGGACGAATCCATATTTAAGGAAGGGGAATACACAAGGACGCTCCTCTTGGTAGCCAAACTCTGCCTTGTATCTGCAGTTGGTCTTGGGCTAGAGAGAGTTTTCTGTTTCTCCCAGTGGTAGCAGACCTCTTCTGAATATAAGTATAGGATCCTGGGCCTGAGCTGGTTTCCTGTGAGTACAGGGTTTCTGCTTTTACCCTCCCCCAGTGGCAAATGAATCTTTGCCTGTGTCCCGGGTGAGAAGATTTCCTGCTCCCTCTCAGAAGCAGATGGGTCTTGCTTTTATTCCTCTTAAGGAAGAAGTGGAGTTTTGTCTGTGGCCTGGGGGTGTGAGGTTTTGCCCTTTGCTTTTGCCAACTGATCACATCTTGCTCCTCTCCTCCACTGAGGGGACAGTGATGGGAGTCTGGTCCCTTGCTGTGCTCCCAAGCTTTCTGGTGAGCACTTAGTAAAGGGCTTTGGTAAAGAGCCTGTGTCTGTATCTCCCAACTATTTGAAACAGGCATGGTAGCCCACTCTTGGCTTTAAGAATTCATTGCAAGTTTTGCTGACCTCTTAACCATCTTGTATGGTGGCCACTTCCTTCCCCTGTGCTTGCTAAAAGGTGAAGGAGACTCGTGTGTTCTAGCTTTCCTTGCAGGCAATTATCCCTCTTTAGAATTCATTTTATTTGTTGCCTGAAATCTCTCTGATGGGCTCAAAAAAAGTTTTGTATATTATCTGGTGTTAGTTGTTAAGGTGGAAGCGATGTTCTCTTTCAGTTTTCTACATTCTTAACAGAAGTCCAAAGTCAATTTTCTATGACATTGAATATACAAAAGATATTTTTCACAAACACAAGTATAAGTAATCTTAAAGATAAAGGTTATATCATAAAGAAGGAACATGAAGTCCCCATTATAATTAATGTAGCATCTCACAGAATTGCTTCTTACAAAAACAGTGTGCACACACACACACACACACAATTATAACAAGGTAAAAAGTACACATAAATATGACATGAAAAAGACCTTCATCCAAACTTGGTTAATGTTTGTGTTCTTAATGTCTTCAGAATACCTTTTATTTGCATAAATATCTTTCAGTTTTTTATTTGATCCATGTAGCAAGATGTAATGGCTATCTGTATTAACTGTTTTTTCATTCTTTCAAAATTCTTTGATAAATTGCAATTTGAGTTCTATGTGCTCTGGCTTCAGCTCTACTTGGCCAAGGCTGATTTGCTGACAGTGAATATAATAAGCACACCAATAATAATAACGGCTGTGTTTGGATTTTATGCTTCTGTACTACTTAGACCTAGACCTTTATTAATTTTTATCTGCTTTTTGGACCCTTAAGATAAATACAGAATGTGTGTATGTTTAAATCAGCTCTCAGTTCCACTTTACGTCAGGGTTTACTTTGTAACACATTAATTCTTTCTTCTTTTGCCCCTCACACATCCTGCAGATTTCCAAAGAATGACCTGGAGAAGATTGCTGTTACCATTATGTGATCTATCCCTTGTCCCACTTTGGGGAAAGTCAGTGTCAGAAGCAGTGGTTAGGCCAGTCATAGTGGCTCTCGCCTGTAATCCTAGCACTCTGGGAGGCCGAGGCGGGAGGATGGCTTGAGGTCAGGAGTTCTAGACCAGCTTGAGCAAGAGTGAGACTCTGTCTCTACTAAAAATAGAAAAAATTAGCTGGGCGTGGTGGCATTTGCCTGTAGTTCCAGCTACTTGGGAGGCTGAGGCAGGAGGATCACTGGAGCCCAGGAGTTTGAGGTTGCTGTGAGCTAGGCTGATGGCGTGGCGCTCTAGCCTGGGCAACAGAGCAAGACTCTGTCTCAAAAAAAAAAAAAAAAAGCAGAAGCAGCAGCAGCAGTGGTTGTTCTAAATGACAAAGCCCCTCTCTGGTAGGGGTTTTGATTTTTACAAACCTTAGCTTTGATTCTGTCATCCTCCCCACAGAAGGTAGGTAGATGACATCTGCTCTCTGTGTTTAGGCAAATGGATGCTTTTCGTTCTCACGTGGCAAAGTCTGGCACTGCGCTCAGGCAGCCCTGCTGGCACACCTCTCCTGATAGTCACCAAGCCTTCTCCAAGTATTTAGCTGAGTGCTCACTGAGGAGCCTTCCTGCACCATTTCACTACCATGGCAAGCATGACTCATCTCATATTTACTGAGAGAGGGAGTGTCACAAGAAGGTGGATTTTAAGAACTATTTGAAGGAAGGAAGGGAAAGAGAATGATAAGTTCTCCTGCTTCTACAGTACCATTTAGAAAATTGTTATTCCCAATGAATTAGCCTTCCAGAGTGGCATTTGGATGCTGTTGTACCTTTCTTTGAGACTTACGATTGTTCCTAATTTTCATCTGATTTATGAGATCCAGTCATCCGGCATGTGAACCTTTCCAAATATTAGCTCATGATGAGCTCACTGCTCTGGCTTGGCAAAAATGTCTTATGCTTGTTAAACCCTCCTTCTCCACTATGCTCTGGGACGTAGTACCTGTCCGCCCTTTACCCAAAATGCCCTCATTCTATGGACCTGCATGTTCTTCCTCTTCTGAAATTCTGTTTGGGACCCATCACTCTATGAAGGCTTCTACTAGCTCACTTAGATTCGTTAGTAAGTACGTATCCCATTCTGTGGGACCGTGAGCCTTTCCTGAGAAGGGACTGTGTCATACTAGCACGTGAACATAACATGTGGGTGCACAGGAAATGGTTGCTGGTTGACCGTGCCAGGATTCCCTTGGTGATTATGCTCACGCTCATTTTATTCATTGCCATGGGCTAACCTCCTGTCTTTTGTGCCAGGAGAGAAAGTGGAGGGAGAGATCCAATGTGACTAGAGAAGGAAGCCCCAGAATCATAGAAACTGTATCTGACAGTAGAGACAAAGGAATACAAACTGCAATAATGGGTTTTAGGTATGGTTGGCATATGTATTTGGGAAAGAACTTCTTAGGTGAGGATTCTGATCATCACCCCTCATTAACAAACCAGACCTGTAGACAACTGGCTATATAATTTGCGGAGCTCAATGCAGAGTAAAAATGTGGGGCCTCTTGTTCAAAAACTATTAAGATTTTCAAGACAGCAGTAGCAAGGCATTAAACCAAATGCAGGGACCTTCTCAGTGTAAGGCCCTGGGTGGTAAAATTGCACAGGTTGCAAACCCTGTCTGTAAAAGATTAACAAATAAGATATGGAAGGTTGCAAGTGACTGACCAAAAACAAAAGATTCATTTATTTAAAATCAAAACCAAAAAAGCCCAATACATTCCCAATACGAATTACAGAGAGTAATGTTAGACCAAATCTTGGTCTCATGGGATACACAGAAAACTGACCTTATTTTCAAAACGTCAGAGATTTTCAACCAGAGAGTCACCGACTGTGAGTGGGAATGAGTCAGACTTTTATGGTAATAAAAAGTGAAACTGGAGTTTTAAAAGTTGAGAAACACAGTACAGGAGATACATAAATTTGAACACAAAAGATTGCTGTGAGATTTGCAAGACAGAGACTGGTCTATATGTTTATTGAAAAGATATTTATGGAATGCCTGATACAGTGCCAAATGCCAAGCTGCACAGAAACATGGCAAACTTTGTCTTGTATCTTGAGAATGTCCTGTGGTCACTTTACTTTTGGTCCTTTTTTGTTTGGCATGGCATGTGTATCAGTGCCTATGAAAGGGAGGGGAGGAAGCAGGATTGGGCGGAGGGAGAACTCTGAATTGAGATGCAGGTCCAAAGCCTGAGAATCTTCATTTCTAACCAAGTTCCCAGCTAATACCCGTGTGACTGATTGTGGCCTACACTTTGAATTGCAAAGTTCTGGAGCAAATTGATTGATTTTCAGCTGATAATAAAAAGTGAAAGAAGAAATGAGCAACTACTATCTGCGTCCATGAGTTCTCCATGGTTTCTTTTTAATTGTAATGATGTGGAAAAACCATTTGGTGTTTGTGAGGTACACTTAATCATGTGAAAATGATTTTTGAAGATTAATTAATGAGGTAGATGCTTGAAAGGCTTGTAGAGTTTCCAGAAAGCGTAATATTACATTAATGCTTGGCATGATAATGTAATGGAGTCCACTTGTGACCATTTCCTTGGAAAGTTGTTATGTGATTCTATTATATTTCAGGAAAGGAGATTTCAGAAACTGCATTTTGTATTTGATTTAACACAAGAATTCTGTTCTCTTGAAATAATATCAAAGAGCTGAAGTTTTCAGGTGAGTGCTGCAGAAATATGAGAATTTTTTTCAAAAGTGAGCATCTGAAAATAAGAATGTTTCCCTTCTCAGCTGTGTAGGACCCTGAATGCCACTCAGCCATCCTTATCCTCGCCAGGTTCTGTTCCCTAGTACATTCCTCTCATTAGCTCTTCCAAAACGTCACCACCATCCTTAGATCTTTTCTCTTAGCAGACAGACATTTTTCGGTTAGTGGGGAGACAGAGGCTGTCAGGTGAAAAGGGCTCCCATCTACAAACGTGTCTACGTTTAAGCCCATTCTGAGAGGACAGATGGGCAAATACACTCCCTCTATCTTGCATCCCACCAAAGCAACCTTTGTTCGTAGCCTCCACTGCAGTGAGACTTCCCTGCCCTCGCTTTGCATGCCTCCTACTGCTTCCACGCTCCTGCTGCCAGAACCTCACTGCAGCTGGCTCCGAGAAGAGAAAACAGATTCACTTTAACAGGCTGATGATGAAGAATTTGGATGATTTTAGTGTTAGACAAAAGTATAGGCTCCCCAAGTCAATAAGAAAACAGAAAACAAAAATGTCAAGGAAAAAAAAATCTCCACTAGAAAGTCATCGTCCAAATGGGAAGACTGAAATGTGGCGTAATTTTGAGGAATCACTGGAGTTTAGGAAAAGACAATCCAATTGACTTTGATTCTTGAAACACTCAATCCAGCATTATAGTTTGAGGGACATGGGATTACATTTTTTTTCTACAGATGCAAAACACTACTTGATCCTGCCGTGATTACTGATTATATAATCATCATATTGTCAATGCTATTTATTGATGTTTAAATTCTAGAATCAAGGTATAGATAAAGAATGGAAACACAATTAAAATAATGTAAAACTTACAAACCTTGAGAGTTTAAAAGTGGTAATAGAGCTGAAGATTTTCAGAGATGGAATAGGGAAGAAAAGAGTAAAACTCCAGCACAGCACCATCCAGTAGAAATACCATGCAAGCCTCATTTTAAAACATAAACAAAGTCAAATTAATTATAATAATATAGTTCATTTAACCCAAAATGTTGTAATTTCATTATTATAATCACTATAGTAATTATTAATGAGGAGTTTATATTTTTTTGTATTAAGTCTTCAAAATCTGGTATGTATGGGATGTCTAGCACATTTCAGTTTTGAATTGCCATACTTCAATTGCTCATTAGTCACCTGTAGCTAGTGGCTACTGCACTGGACAGCAGAACTCTAGATGCCATAAGCACCGAAAAGATTACACAATTCATAATTAAATAGGTAAAGCAAAATCGTATGTTTCAAAATGTCATAAAATACACAAATATGTTAAAATTAGAAGTAAGTCATTTGTAGATTTTCTAAATTTTTTTCTCTTCCTCTTCTTTCCCTCCTTCTCCCTTCATTCTTTCTAGTTAAGCCATGGGACACTGTAGCATGTAGGGGTCAGGGAGAAGATGAGGCCTAGGGAAAGATGACTGAAAAAACACCAGTGGAACAGGAGGAAAACTAGAAGAGCGTGGTGCTCTGGAGGTAGGGGTGTCTTAGAGTCAGCTTGTATCAGCTCGTGAGGGCTGATTATTAAATTTTCAGGAATTTAGGGAGCTGGTTGCCGAGTATGGTCATTACTAAAAATTAAGTTATGTAAACTTGACTAAATAAATTATATTAAAAACAAAAGTAAAAAATTAGTCAAAGCTCATCACTTCTTAATTATTTTACTAATATCTATGCTCTTGAGGTTATGTCTTTTGCATCTGTATGGTGGAAATACTATGGTGTGTGCTATTGCACAATTCTTTCCGACTCTGTACTGTCATGTTGGTATTAATAGCTTGAAACTGGCCGTGGTGGGAGTATTTACACCATGGAAATCAGCAAATGCAACAAATCAGACCTTCCAAAAATTTTCTTGGAGAATCTGTTGTTAAATATTCACCAGCATACTACTACCTGGAAGCCAAGAGAAAATAGAATATCAAGAAGAGAGTAACCAATTTTATCAAATGCTGCTAAGATGAGGTCAAGAAGAAGAGGACTGAGAATTGACCATTGGATTAAGCTGCCTGGATTTTATAGTATCAAAAAAGATAAAATCATTGCCTTTGTGGACCTTACATTCTGACAATTGACTGTTGAATTTAATGATGGGGATTTAGCAGAAAATAGAACAGAAAAATAATCTTTGCCTTCATGGTCTGGTCCCTGCCTAAGTCAGCTGGTATTTTTAAGGACCTGCTGCTCTGGGAGTAAGCCTCATTCTCTCCAACTTCTAGACTTTGTCATTCTCTGTGTTTAGACCCCCTTTGCTGCCTTATTCTGCTTGTGTACGTCTGTCTACTCATTCTTCAGGATTCAGCTCAAATGTGTACTCCTTTGGGTAGCGTTCTCTGAACTTCACAGGAAAAGTTAAATGCTTGCCCTGAACATCCTTGTATTTTTTTTAACTCCTTTCTTTTTCTCACTGCCGTAATCATGGCCCTTTTGTATTAATATGTCTTCCCTATGATGAGCCCACTGACTGTTAGTGACTAGGATCTTCGTTTTTGTATCACGGGGCCTACCACCACCCTTGGCACATAGTAGATGCTAATACATGTTTAGACTGAAGGAGTCAAGTGATAAATCTGGCATATAAGATATTGAGACCTGGCCAGGCGCAGTGGCTCACGCCTGTAATCCTGGCATTCTGGGAAGCTGAGGCGGGAGGATTGCTTGCGCTGAAGAGTTTGAGACCACCCTGAGCAAGAGTGAGACCCCATCTCTACTCAGAAAAAATTAGCTGGGTGTGATGGGGTACACTTGTAGTCCCAGCTACTCAGGAGGCTGAGGTGGGAGGATCACTTGAGTCCAGGAGTTTGAGGTTGCAGTGAGCTATGATTACACCACTGCACTCTAGCTGGGGCAACAGAGTGAGACTCTGTCTCAAAAAAAAAAGATATTGAGACCTGATCCAAGGCAGAGGGACCACAGGACTACTCCATGGAGGGAGTGCATGCTTGTCATTACAGCTATGCTTGTTTTAGTCTCTGGACCATTTGATACTCTCTCCTTTTGTCATCCTCTCTCCTGATTTGAATATGTAATCTGGGGCCTGAAACAATCAACAAGCTGTATTATAAAAGAAAACCTGCTTGCCTTCAATTCAGAGAGCCCTTTTATTGCTAAAATTTCCCAGCCGTTACTTTTTCTTTCCAGATCAATTTACACTTTGATTTTATTCATATGTTTAGTAATTTTCATTTTGTTTCCACCTCCTTACGTTTTCTTAAAACCAAGTTACTCCGAAGCATCATTGTTAAACCAGGGATCCTTTGGTTTCAAGGAACAAAAGCTTTTTCAATCTAACTTTAGTAAGCAGCAGTTTATTGCAGTGACATAATTGACAATGTCATGGACAGACACAGGCAGGGAACAAATACAGCAGGGTCTCACATGGTCCACGTGATCAACTGGGAAGTCAGGTATTGAACTGTCTGTCAGTCATCACGTTGACTCCCACCCCTGCTTCTCTCTTTGCTTCCCTTAACTCTCCTCTTCACCTGCTTTCTTGCATGTCTATACATGGCTGCCAGCACCCATGACCTGCTGGCCCATTGTCCAGCACCACCCAACTGACTCCTTCCACATTCCCAGGTGAGAGAACCCGATGGGTCAGCCTGGTCTATGAATCACATGAAACCTGGGATCCAATCTGGATGGGGGCATGTATTAGTTTTCTAGGATTGTCATAACAAATTACCACAAACTTGGTGGCTGAAAACCACAGACATTTATTCTCTCACAGTTCTGGAGGCCGAAAGTCTAAAATCAAGCTGTCAGCAGGGTTGGTTCCTTCTGGAGTCTCAGAAGGAGCATCTGTTCCATGCCTTTCTTCTAGCTTCTGGTGGCTCTGGCAGTGCTTGGCCCTCCTTGGCTTGTGGACACATCGTGCCAATCCCTGCTTTCATAGTGACAGGGCTTTCCCCTTCTGTCTCCCTGGGTCTGTCTCTTCTTTTCTGTCTCCTATAAGGACACTGGTTATTGGATTTAGGGCCTGCCCTAATCCAGGATGATCACATTTTGAGATCCCTACATTAATTTCATCTGCAAACACCCTCACTCCAAATAAGGTCATATTTTGGGGTACCAAGTGGACATATCTTCTGGGGGTGGCTGTTGGACCCACTCTGGGAGGTATAGTCAAGGGCTACCAGCATGGCTTTGAGGCCTCATTCCAGGTACCAGGAAATGTCTAGATGTTCCACCCTTCTACCCGGAATATTTGTTATTTTATCATGTCGTACATTTACTTCCCAGTAACATGTTCTGCTAAAATGTCCCTTTCTCTAAGTGACTTTCTGGGATCCACTTCCCTTAGGGTGGAATTAATGGTTCCCACTTCCCATTTCCTGTAGCACTTTGTGCACGCCTCTTTGACAGCCTTTGCCATTTTCACTTATGGCACTTTATTTCCATATCTGTTTTCCTACTTAAGTTGTGGCCTTTTCCTGGGTGGGGCCCCAGCTTTACCTAGTTTTGTTTCCACAGTGTCAAGCACAGAACCTGACATCGAGTTATGTTTGTGGACTTGAGTTGAAAGGCTGGGGTGCATGGGTTGAGTCTCTCCTCCTCCAAACTCAGTGTTACTTTATTCACTTGTATTAATTATCCATTCCAGCCAGTTTTGTCTGAAATTGTACTCTGTCGTGTCCTCTGTCACACACTCAGATTGTCCCCATCTTTCCTTTCCTGCTGCCACCACCTACTTTAGCCCTCATCAGCATACTTCTGTCCCGGCTTCTCTGCATGCTCAAGTTGCCCCCCACCCAGTTCACGTTAATCTTCTCTTTTACATGAATGTGTCCATCCATGGGATCCCCTTTACACATGTTTATGTTGGCCTGGATCTTAGTCATCATCAGTGCGTTTAAGATTTCCAAATTATACCATTAATACAAAATTGGGTTTGAAAAAGGGGAGGGGGGAGGGGGAAGGATTTGTTTCTTTTGTCATCTTGTTACAATGCTCTTTGTGGTCCTGGAAATCATGGTGGAAAGAAAATTAGGATTTCAGAAAACATTGCTTGTTTCTGTAGGGAGTGAACAATGTTTTCTAATAGTTTTGAGAAAGAGAAACATGTCCAGTGTTTCTGGAGTGCCTTAGGAGGGGGTACTGCAGTCAGTGGCGGAAAATATGTTTTCCACTCCTGTTAAGTTCTCTGTGGCAGATCTTGAATATTGGCAGTGAATGCCTGCTCCTTTTTAAAGCATGAACATATTCTGCAACTTTGACTTTTCAGTTCAACTATGTATTTACTGATTTTCTGCCAATGGATCTGTCCATTTCTGGTAGAGGGGCATTGAAGTCTCCAACTGTAGTAGTGGATTCTTTTATTTCTCCTCGTAGTTATTTTAGTTTTTGCTTCATGTATTTTGATGCTCTTGTTAGGGGCATGCAAATTAAGGAATGTTGTGTTTTCTTGGAGAATTGGCCCCTTTACCATTATATAATGCCCCCCTTATCCCTGATAACTTTCCTTGCTGTGAAGTCTGCTCTGTATGAAATTAATGTAGTTATTCCCACTTTCTTTTGATTAGTGTTAGCATGGTATATCTTTCCCCATCTCTTTACTTTTAATATATATGTGGCTTTATATTTAAAGTGGGTTTCTTATAGACAACATCTAGTTAGGCCTTGTTTTTCAATCCACTCTGACAGTCTCTCTCTGTCTTTTAATTGCTGTATTTAGATCTTGGCAGTTAATGAAATTATTATATATTATAGTTAGATTAATGTATATCATATTATAATACCATTTTTTATGTGTTCTTTCTTCTTACTGTTGTTTTCCACTCCTTTTCTGCCTTACGTGGCTTTAATTGATCATTTTAGATGATTCCGTTTTCTTTTCTTTCTTAATATATTAATTATACTTTTAACTTCTTTTCTTTTAATAGCAGTTGCCCCAGAGTTTGCAAAATACATTTATAACTAATCCAAGTCCACTTTCAAATAACACTATACTGCTTCACAGGAAGTGCAAGTATCTTAGAATAACAAAAAAATTCTAATTCTTCCCTCCAATCTTTTGTATCATTGCCATCATTCATTTCACTTATGCATTAACTATAATAATTAAATACATTATTGCTCTTATTTGTTTACTTTTAGAGACGAATTCTCACTATGTTGCCCACGCTGGGCTTAAGCGATCCTTCTGCCTAAGTCTCCTGAGTACCTGGGACTACGGGCGTGTGTCACTGTGCCTGGCTCCGTTGTTGCTATTATTGTTTTGAACAAACTTATCTGTTAGGTCAATTCACAGTAAGGAAAAAAAAAGTGTTTATTTTACCTTCATTATTTCTTCTCTAATGTTTTTTCTTTCTTTATGTTGATCTGAGTTTCTGACCTTAATATTTTCCTCTCTTGGAAGAACTTCTTTTAACATTTCTTGCAAGACAGGTCTACTGGCAATAGATTCCCTTAATTTTTGTCTGAGAGTCTTTATTTCTCCTTCACTTTTGAAGGATAATTTCACAGAATACAGAATTCTAGGTTGGTGCTTTTTTCCCCTCTCAACACTTTAAATATTTCACTCCACTTTCTTCTTGTTTGCGTGATTTCTGAGAAGTTGGATGTAATTCTTTTCTTTGCTTCTCTATAGGTAAGATGTTCCCCCCGGCCCTGCCCCCGCCAGCTTCTTTCAAGATATTTTCTTTGTTTTCCATTTTTTGCAGTTTGAATGATATGCCTAGGTGCAGTTTTTCTGGAATTTATTTTGCTTGGTGTTCTCTGAGCTGTTTGGATCTCTGGTGTGGTTATCTGACATTAATTTGGGGGAAATCTCAGTTTTATTGCTTTAAATATTGCTTCTGTTCTTTTTCTTCTCTTTCTGGTATTCCCAATATGAGTATGTGACACTTTTTGCAGTTGTCTCACAGTTCTTGGATATTCTGTTATTATTTATTTATTTTATTTTTGCTTTTCCATTTTGGAAGTCTCTGTTTTCACATCCTCAAGCTCAGGTACTCTTTCTTGAGCCATGTCCAGTCTACTAATGAGTCCATCAAAGGCATTCTTCATTTTTGTTACAGTGTTTTTAATCTCTAGAAATTCTTTCTTATTCTTTCTTAGAATTTTCATCTCTCTGCTTACATTATCCATCTGTTCTTTTTCCATTTGGTCCCTTAGCATCTTAATCATAGTTGTTTCATATTCATGGTCTGCTAAGTCCAACATTCCTTCCATATCTGGGTCTGATTCTGATGCTTGCTCTGTCTCTTTCATCTGTGTTTTTTTGCCTTTTAGTATACCTTGTAATTTTGTGTTGGAAGGTGGACATGATGTACTAGGTAAAAGGGACTGTGGTAACTAGGCCTTTAGGGATGTGGTGGTAAGGTATGAAGGGCGGGAAGTGTTCCAGAGCCCTGTGTTTAGGTCTCAGTCTTCTAGTGAGTATGTGCTTCTGGACTGTGAACTTAACAAGTGATTCTCAGTATTGTCTTTTTTCCACCCATCCTGGGTGATACAGGATGGCTAGAGGGGGCTGTAGTTAGGTATTTTCCTTTCCCATTAGGCTCTGGTAAAATAGTTTCTCTCGAGGGCAGGCCTTGCTAAGAAGAACAAAATGCTCTGACGTATTTCAAAATGGTTACTTTCCCTCTCACCTGCCAGAAGGCTGAGGGTATTTTTCTCCAGTCTTTGCTGTGAGAACTTGGTGGAGCTCCCGGAGGTAAAACTCACAACGTGTGAGGGCCTCTTTATGACTGGGTCTCCCTGGAGTTTTCAACCCTCATACTTTTCCACATTGAGCCTCCAGCAGTTCAACAGTTACAGTTCAGGTTTTCCTACCCTGGTACTGGTTCCTGTGGAAATGGGTTTCTGCTGTGGTGAGTTGTGATTCCCTGTATCCACTCTTCTGTCTCCCCAATTTTAGGGGCAGTGGTTTGCCCTGTCACCTTGCTTCTCTGATAGATCTAACAAGAATTGTTGATTTCCAGTTTGTTCAGCTTTTTACTTGTTAGGACAGAGTGATACCTTCTAAGCTCCTTACCTGAGAAACCAGAAAGTGGAAGTCCCAGCTGTAAATTTTGAATACATAATGCATAATGATTTTTAACTTTGATATTCCAATTCCTATTATTTTGGTCTGTGCTTCTCCAAAGTAGGAGTTGACCCCACAGTATTTCTGTACATTTTAGCTGGGAATCTTGAGACCTAGATAGTTTCTAATCTTGGCTCTGCTACTAATGATGTTACCCTTGGGTGAATCAGAGATTAAGTTTTCTTGTCTCTAAAAGTGAAGGCTTTGGACTTATTTCTAAGGTACCTTCTAGCTTTAAAATTCTATATTTTATGATGTTAAAAAATATTCCCTGGTTTTGAAAACCAATACCAGTACTCCAGGTAACTGTTTACTCACGCAGATGCCCTGCTACACTTTCTGGATTTTTAAAATAAACTTTATATTTGAGAATAACTTTGGATTTATAGAAAAGTTGCAAAGGTAGTATAGGGAGTTCCTGAATACCCCTTATTGTTTCTCCCATTGGTAACATTTTGCATTATCTTGGTACATTTGCAAAAACTAAAAAATCGATACTGGTACGTCACTATTAGCTGAACTCTGGACTTCATTTGGATTTCACCAGTTTTTCCACTGATGTCCTTTCTTTTCCAGGATCCCGTGCAGGGTACCATACTGCATGGAGTTGTGATATCTTCCCAATCTCCTTTGGTCTGTGACATTTTCTCAGTCTTTTCTTGTTTTTCATGACCTTGACAGTCTTGAGGATACTGAACAGTGTCCTGTAGAATGTCCACCAACTTGGATTTGTCTGATGCTTTCCTTGTTAGGCTGGCATTGTGGGTTTTTGGAAAGAAAACCACAGAGATGAAGTGATTTTCTTGTCACATTTTATCAGGGGTTGGTGACATCCACGTAATGTCACTGGTGATGTTAACCTTCATCACTTGATTAAGGTGGTGTTTGCTAGGTTTTTCCACTGTAAAATTACTGTTTTTCTCTTCCCTACTTCATTCTTTGCAAGTGAGTCATTAAGTCTTAGTTCATTCTTAAGTGGGGAGAAGGGGAAAGAATTAAGCTTCATGTCTTAGAGAAAGGAGTATCTACAGGTACCATTTATAATTTTACTGTAAGGGAAATTTGTCTCTTCATTTATTTATTTAATCATTTATTTATGTTAGTGTGAACTGGTGTATATTTATTTTATACTTTGCATTATAATCCAGTACTCATTATTTACTTTGTTTCTTAAATTGGTCCAGTTTTGGCCATTGGGAACTTTTTCAGATAGATTCCTGTGCCCCACTGACATTCCCTGTCCTTTTGCTTTTTAAACATTTCCCTAATTTCTGGTACTATAAGATGTTCCAGGCACATCTTGTATTATATTTTCCCTGCCCAAGTCCTAGAATCAGCCATTTCTCTGAGGAGCTCTGGGCTTTTTTAATTATAATTTTTCTGTTATAGTTTTTATAGGCATTGACATGATGACCATCCTTGAGTGTATATCTCTGGGAAGCTCCATGATTATTTCTTTTAGGTAAATGTCTAAAAGTGGAATTCCTGGATCAAAGGCACATGAAAATTCTTTGGCTATGTTTTCCACTAACAAAGCTTGAGATGCCCATTGCCCTATCCATAGGAGGAGAGGCCTCAGGGGCTGCAACTCAAAGACCATTTCAAATGAGACCTTATCCATCGTTCAATCAATTTATCCATCTTATTACTGTCTATGACTTCCTTCCCTTCAAAACAAACAAACAAGGAGTAAAGAAAGAAAAGAATTGAGGCTGGGAGCCTGTGGCTCATGCCTGTAATCCTAGCACTCTGGGAGGCCCAGGCAGGAGGATCACTTGAGGTCAGGAGTTTAAGACCAGCCTGAGCAAGAGTGAGACCCCATCTCTACTAAAAATAGAAAAATTAGCCAGGCGTGGTGGCGAGCACCTCTAATCCCCGCTACTTGGGAGGCTGAGACAGGAAAATCACTTGAGCCCAGGAGTTTGAGTTTGCTGTGAGCTAGGCTGACCCCAAGGCACTCTAGCCTAGGTGATATCGTGAGACTCCATGTCAAAAAAAAAACAAAAAAAAAAACAGAATTGAAACAAGGAAGCAAAAAACCTCATCTAAATCTCTAACCACCCAGCAAACTACAACCTCTGTTCCTCATGGGAGAAAATGGTTAAGGTGCCAGATTATGAATGACATTTCCTATTTCCTTTAATGGGAAGAGCACTAGTTAATTCACCTATTAATTTACTTTTTAAATGTAATTTTACTTGTTATCAAAGTAATACATGCACACAGTTTAAAAATTCAAACAGCACTCCAAGGCTTGTAACGAGTAACAGCAACCCAGTGCCGCATCCCTCCCCATCATCAGACTTTCCTCCCAGAAGCAATCGCTTTCAATTCTTTTAGCTGTTTTTGGGGGATATATTTCCATATCTACGAAGAACATGTTATACTGTAATTTTTCAATTTTTCTGTTTTAGGCATTGTCTATTGCTATGGAAGACAAGGACTTAACCCTTTTACCAATCCTCTACTCCTCCCTATCCACCACCCCCAGACTTGCTTTCCTACTCCATCCTCCCAGTATATGCATCTCACACCTTCTGGTTAAATCCATTAACGTGTACATTGTCGTGACTGCGTAGTTATTCATAGCTGAGCCACATATTGAACTATAAATATATTTTCTTTTTTATACAGCTTTTTCTTTTTCCTGGAATTAATATAATTGTGCCTGTTTTTGTTTCCTTAATTTACTATGTATCTATCACTAATCCTTGTCCATACTTCTTTCCAAGAGAGCTGCAAAGTTTTCAGGTTTTAACATCTGTCAAATCCATCAGGGCCTCTCCATTTTTTTTTTAAATTTATTTGAGACATGCCTCTTTGAGCCCTGTGTCTACCGCTCATCTGGGCTAGTTGCTCCCTAAGCCTGCTGCACTGTTGTCTTGGCCATCATTCTTGGAATTCTTTCTCTCTCCTAGTTGAAATTCCCTGTTTTCAGGAACCCATTTTTCCCCCTTTTGTTTTGGTTTGTGCTCTTGTTTTGGTAGCGCACTTTTTCCAATAATATCGTGAAGAAGGTTGCCTGGGAGATAAAGTTCTTGAAAATTTGTATGTTTCAAAGTGTCCATATTGATTATCTGGTGGGTAGAGCATCTAAGGTTAGAAATAATTTTCCGTTAGAGTTTACAGGCATTGATCCATTGCTTTGTAGCTTCTGTTTTTGCTATTGTGAAGTCTGAAGCCATTCTCATTCCTGATCCTTTGTATGTGACTTATTTTTTGCTATCTGGAAACTGTTTTTCCTCTTTATTCTTGATATTTTGAGAATTCATTGTTTTGCACTTTAGTTTAGGTTTGTTTTCATTTATTATGCTGGTTACAGCAGGCCCTTTCAATCTGGAAACAAATATTCTTCAGTTCTGGGGAATTTTATTGTGTTATTTCTCTCACGATTTCTTTTTTCTTTTTCTTCTTTTTTTTTTTTTCCAAGTTCAAAATGAAGTTTATTGAAGTGGAGCAAGATAGGTTTACAGAACAAGAGCAAGAAACATTTGCCCACAGACGTCGAACAGGCCCCCTGTCCTAACAAGAGGCCTCTCTCATGATTTCTTTCCCTCCATCTCTTTTTTCTCTGTTACTGGAACTGCTAGTGATCAGATATTGGCTGTTTTTCATCTCTTTGTCTTTTCGTCTATCTTCTGGGAGAGTTCCTCAACTTCTTAACCTTTAGATTTCAGCTGTTATATTTTTAATTTCTAAGAGTTCTTGTTCTCTGATTATGTCTTTATCATATCATCCTTTTCCTTGTTTTCTATGAGGGTTTAAATAATAGTGTCTTCCCTTTTTTTTTTTTTCAAGACAGGGTCTTGCTCTGTCACCCAGGCTAGAGTGCAGTGGTATCATCATAGCTCATAGCTCACTGCAACCTCAAACTTCTGGGGTCAAGTGGATCCTCCTGCCCTAGCCTCCCAGGTGGCTGGGACTGCAGGCACAGGCCATCATGCCCAGCTACTTTTTTATTTTTTAGTAGAGACAGGGTCTCTCTGTTGCCCAGACTGGTCTAGAACTCCTGGCCTCAACAGATCCTCCTGCTTGGCCTCCCAAAGTGTCTGGATTACAGGTGTGAATCACCGCCCCTGGCTAGTATCTTCATTTTAAAAAAAATATTCTGCTTTCTGCATTGTCTTTCTTCTAATTTTTTTTCCCCCAAATGGTGTTGCGGTGGGAGAAATTTAATCAATTTGGTTTTGTGGGGTTAGGAAGGGATTGGGTGGTCTGTTTCTTTTTCAGATTTTCAACTGATTTTATTTTCCTTTTTCAGAGGTATAGTCACTTCTTGCTATTTCTGGTAGTTATGTTCTATAAAGTTGCTGAAAACACTGAATTAGCAAATAACGAACCATTCTCCCTACGAGAAATACAGGGTGGGGTTCCTGTGAGCCTCCAGTCATAACATTTTTGTCAACTGATCAATACATAACCTTGTTTTATGTGTGTTTCTGTTTAAAGATACCTCATGTCATATATATTGTTGATTCATCAACATTGAACTTGTGGCCAACAGCTCTACAACTCAGGCCTGACTGAAGCTTATCTAACACTCATATTTTGTCCGTGAGACACATCACACAGCCTTCTTTTATTTGCAGACACTTCAGCACTATGCTTAGGGGCCATTCGAAACAGCGAAATCACTAACAAAAGGCACAAAAATGCAAAAAACATGGCACTAAATAGACCATGAAAAGGATACTTGTGTATAGTGTGAGAACTCAAGAAGGCAGAGCGTCATCTTGTTCGACCTCACCTGGGAATGTGTGCATCAGGCGACTCAAGTTTTTCAGCACTGCACATGTCTGTGAGTAACCACAAAAGCACCTGAGTATTACTTTGGAGTTACAAACAAATGTTAGCAAGTAGGCAAATTCACAAATAAGGAATCTGTGAATAATGAGGGTCGATTGTACCTACCTGGTGCCTCAAATTCCTGAGCCATGCTAGATTCTGCTTCTTGTTGGCAGCCCTTTCAGGTTTCAGCTTTCTCATCTTTTCCCAGTTTCCTCTTAATTCACTTCTGATTTTCTAAAAATGTGTTGACATTGCTTATTTCCTGTTGTCTCTTCCCATTTGTTTTGTTTTGTGGTTCCATACCTTTGCTTCGCCTTTGCTATAATTTTTGCGGTGGTTCCTGAGGGAGTGGGGATAAATTCATATGCTCTATTGGCCATGTCATAACCAGAATTCTGTTTAATATACACACTTGTTACTCAGGCGTCATGTATGTAATAGGTGTACTAAGTATGGGTTGAATAAATTAAGGAAGTCCTTTCTATTTTTATGCTAATGTTTAGCTTTCCTGTATAGTACGTTATAATGGGATTTTAAATATCTCATACTTATCATCTACTAGGTCAAAGACTACCTCTCTTTCTCCCTCTTACTTCTCCTGCTTAGTGGAACAATGCCTAAGGAAAGAGGTGAATGGGTTTAAAATAAAAAACCATGAGGCTGGAAAGTATAAATTGTTTTAAAGCTTAAATGGGGTTTCCTTCCTTTTGCATCATAATCTCATTCCTAGTCTATTTATTTCTTTATGATTTTGTTAGTCAGTTACAAAAGGCTGCAAAATTGTAGTACTGAAAGGGATCCCAGAAATAATCTAATGTAACCCTTTGATTGATAGGAAGCTGAGAGTCAGGCTGCCTTGGTTCAAGTCCTGGCTCCACCATTTACTTTGGATAAGTTTCTCATTGTTTTGGCCTCAGTTTCCTTGCCTGTAAAATAGAAATAAAAATACAACCAATGCTATATTGTTGTGAAGATTGAATGAGATAATTAATTTAAAGTACTTAGTACTATGCTTGACACATAGTAAGGGCTCTACATATTGTTAATTATCATTATTAATATTAGTGGCTAAGCTAGAGAACCTGCTTCTCAGTTCAGTGTGTTTTCATTTAGATGCAAATAAGAATTATAAGCCTCTTTTCAGAGTTAGCTGCCATTATTTTATTTCCTTTGTCTCCTTCCTTATGTAAAGACAATTACATGATTGCATATTTCTCATTTCAAGCTAATGATAACTCTCAATGTTTCACCACATTTGTAATCACTTCCTGAATAGAAAATTTAAAATTAGTAATTTCTTTTAGTTGTTTATGACCTTTTCAGATGACACTTTTCCTGTAAAGTTGAGTGGTCTGCTGGAAGCACATGATTTTTTTAAAATTTTAGTTACAATAATGTGATCCATTTCCCAGCATAAGTGGTTAAGTGCCATTCTGGCTTGGGCTGGGCTTAGAAGCAAAGGAAAAGCCCCTA
Organism: Indri indri; assembly: GCA_004363605.1. Taxonomy (NCBI): domain Eukaryota; kingdom Metazoa; phylum Chordata; class Mammalia; order Primates; family Indriidae; genus Indri; species Indri indri. Next base: position 9,867 of record RJWJ010020925.1, on the reverse strand, counting down.
GAAAACCACAGAGGAAATACACATCTTTGTGTGGATAAATTAAGTCCAGATCATTCTTCCTGTCCTGACTTGTGCTGTAGGGGATGGAGTTGCCTTTGGTGCAAATCCTCTGAACCAGCGGGACATCTGTGGGACACCTCCTGATGCATGAAGGTGAGCACCAACTCATTTAAAAGAGTATGATAGCTCAAATCATCTTTTCTGCTATGTGAGGATCTTTTTCTGTTTTCTTCAGTGAAATTATGGGTCAGGTCCATCACGTGAATTTTTTCTTAGTTAAACTGGCTGTTGACAGTTAAGAGAAAGCTAATCTTTGGAGGCACTATTTTAAGATGCTGGGTGGGAATGGGAAACCACAGGGGCCAGAGGTCAGGGTGGGGAAAAGATCTGAATATCATGGGTCTGTCTTTCAGGAAACTGTAGCTAGAGAAAATTAGACCTAACAGATGCAGAGGAAAATCCTTGTGCACATTGGCATTTCATGGCAGGAGAGCTGAGGAAGAGTAAGTCAGTAATAGCTACCACAGGATTTTAGTGGAAAGAGTCTAGGCTTTGGAATAAGACAGTCATGGGTTCGAATCCCATTTATGTCACTTACAAATGATTATTTTTGGACTGTTTACATGATATCTCTAAGCCTCAATTTCCTTATCTGTAAAGTAGAGATAGAAATATTAACTCTACAGGGATTTTTAGAAGTACGGGATACAATCTGTGTAGTGCAATTAGCTCTTTGCTGGCTCTCACTGTTCCATTGTGATTATGTTTTTGCCAGTCTTGTTGCTGATTGCCTCAGGATGTTCTTGAAGGCAGCCCACACCCCAAATTGGTTTATAGACTTTGAAACTGAATGTCCAAATCTGACAGCTCTTAATCTCATCTTGGGCATGGTATAAAATAAATAAAATATATAAATATAAATATAAAATATATAAATAAATATTTAAAAATCTGCCTCATTTACCACAAAGGTGCCAAGGATCTAAGGAAATAATAAATATGAAAGTGCTTATGAATATAAGGCCATTATTAGTACTGCAGGCTCCAAATAAACATCTAAAAGAAATTGAGAACAAGAAATCCTCCTGCTTGATCAGCGAAAGTGAAACTGTAAACCAAATCCTACTGGTCTGTGAGGAATTCTGAGGGACTGAGTGAGGCGGGCAGCCTGCTACCTGCTACATCCCTCCCTGTGCTATGAGTCTACAGGTACTTGAATTTATGGCCAGAATGCTGTCTGGGGAATTTACTCCCTCTTCTTTGCTGTTCTTTAAAAACCCAGTTCCATGCTATGGGAGACAGTGCCTGGCGCGGAATGGGAGTCGACAAGCACCAGCTGAGTGAATGCATGCATGAGTCAGTTAAAGTAGGGCCAGCCCCGGGAAAATCACAGAGTGGAGCATTTTTGTACAAGTGAAATGAGATGAAGCTTAGCACCCAGGACATGGTCTAGAGTGGGAACTGAGTTGCCAAAGGGCAGCCTGTGGGTATGCCTGTAATGGGGGATTGCTAGGGAGGAGAACAGCCACCCTTTATGTCCTTTGCTTTAGTCCTGTGAGACAGGGTGTGGGGTGGCAGTGATAATTTAACATGCTAACATTTGTAGCATCTACTGGCAAAAGCAGTAGCTGCCCCCTTTGCTTTCTGCCTCTTGCCTTGTCACCAGCTACTGCTGGTAGCCAGCAATAATTGCTTGGATTTGTTTCCAGCCATTCTACTCCACACAGTAGCTACTACTAGGTTTACATCTTTGAAGAGGGAACACCACCAGCTACTTAAGAGGCATCACTGTATATTCTAAGAGTCCAGCGTGGCACATTCATGGTGTCATTTGAAAATTCTAGGGCTCTGCTAAATGCTTTATTCAGATGAGGTCCCAGCAATGCGAGATTGTCCATTTCTAGGAAGTGACCTCTCTTTGGAGAACAGTTCTTCAGAGCTGCTGCATTTCAAAAGTTAAGGTTGGTGACCCAGGGATGCAGGAAATGGTTGATGGTTCTCCTTGAGAGCACAGCAGAATCTTCGGAAATTTCCTGTGGCCCAGATTTGGGGAGGCTGATCAGCCTCATTTAAGCCTTCAAAAGGCAGATATAGTGACACAAATGAGAAAATATTTCTAATGACTAGAAGATTCATACTCCTTGTTCAGGGCACCCTTGTGCTAAATTAAGCCCAGAATCAGAGCAATCAGAAAGGGAGGTTTTTGGTTTTGAGGCATCTTCCATCATGGTGGTGGTGAGGTCTTGTGACTGCCCTGTTAGAATCTGTTGCTCCAGTGACAGGAAATTCGTAATTTCCTCTCATAGCACTGGATAAAAACTGCCAACTCCTCTTTTTCAACCATCAATGTTTTACATTCTAAGCTGACCTCTCCTTTCTGTCCTCAAAGTCTTCTGCCATTTAGGATACAATTAGTTGAGTGGGTTCCTACGACTAAATGACCATGAAGATTTTCCAGATCCAGCTCTCTGAGGTTGCACACAGGTTTCCCTGCCTGGAGTTCTAAGTGAATTCAAGCTCTTCAGTTGCACATTTGCCCACTGCAGATAGCCAGGATCACCTGTGCACAGATTTTACTAGCTGAACCCACAGCCTAAGCTCCTGGGAGGTAGCTCACATTTGTTCACATTGACTACCAACAGTGCAGTCCTTTTGGGGGTGGTTCTCTGGTGTGAGAGGGGAAAGTGGAAAAGGCTCTGGAGGACAAGCAAGCGTTAGAATGAGGGATTTCATCCTAACGGCAGGGCTTGTTGACTGTCCACAGTCAGTAGCTCATTTCTCTCCCCAGATGCTCTGTGTGTACATTGCACTGTTGTAATTACAGCACTTACCATGTGACATTTTAAGTTACTGGCCGTGCTTCTGTCTCTGTAAGTAGACCATGGTTCTCAACCCATTTCTGTTCAAATCCACCGGAGGAATATGACACGAGAGTCATCAGTAATGGTAGCTCACTCCGAAATTTGTAGTTTGAAAAAATACTCCTGCCACCCTCTCCATCCTCTGCCCCCTTCCCCTTGTTACTAACAGTCGCTGAACTAGAATATGAGCTCTTTAAAGTCAGCGATGGGCTCTTTTTTCATTCTCAGCACTTAACATGTGGCTGGGACAGTGCTGAATGAATAAGAGAATGCCTAGGTCACCAGCTACTTTGTGAGAGTGTCCGCACTGGAACTCTGGCAGTCTCAATTTCTCGAACGCCACACTCTTCAACTCCTGCAGTGTTTCCAGCTTTGATTCTGGTAAGATTAAGTACTGTTGATTTTTTTAAAGTTTCTTTTTAAAAGCTCACAAATAATAGGTGAGTATTCCCATTGTATAGGAATCAAGCAATAATTACCATTAACTTAACAATATTTGTATATATTAAGATTTTATTCAACATTTAATATTGATAAGATTTAAAATGCAAAACCAGGCTGGGTGCAGTGGCTCACACCTATAATCCTAACACTCTGGGAGGCCAAGGAGGGAGGATCGCTTGAGGTCAGGAGTTTGAGACCAGCCTGAGCAAGAGCAAGATCCCATCTCTACGAAAAATAGAAAATTAGCCAGGCATGGTGGTGTGCGCCTGTAATCCCAGCTACTTGGCAGGCTAAGGCAGGAGAATTGCTTGAGCCCAGGAGTTTGAGGTTGCTGTGAGCTAGGCTGATGCCACGGCACTCTAGCCCAGGAGACAGAGCAAGACTCCATCTCAAAAACAAAAAGTAAAATAAAATAGTAAAATGCAAAACCACTTGCGAGAATAATGGCATTAGCTATAGCATCCATAATTATTCATTTATTTAATTGTTAGGACCGCCAGCATCTTGGCTTTTACAGTCTCCACAGTTAGGCCCTCCTCCCTTTCCAGTATGCTTTTAGGACTTACAAATAATGTGAGCTAGGACCAAAGGCATATTTTCTGCCTTAGAGATGGGGAAAATTAAGACAACTTTCTGAATAATTAGACACAAAAAAATGCTATTAGTGTTACAATTAATTTTTAAAGACGTTTATTCTTTATTGAAAAATTTAAAATTTTCTCTTTGAGTTTTATGCCCATTTAAATCAAAGCACCTATTTTTTGAGAGAAAAACTACTGTAATTCAGTAATATCAGGCACTACCACTCGCTGTTATGTAACCAGTCTTTTATGGTTTCATGATAGTATTATTATTATAGATCCAAGTTCTCATTCTGCTTTATTACATTAGGAATTTTAAATTAATTGTTTCAATTGCTTTGTATATGAGAAAATTTTATCCCTGTAGTTTTTTCCAGAAATGCTGCATGCGAATTTTTCTAAAATGATTTATTTTGTTGAGAACCCTTTTCTCTCTTTTTTTTCTATAATGATCTGGCAGATGAAAATGTAGCGTCATTTATTTCTTCCTGAAATGAGTTATTGCTTTTACATTTGCTTTATCCTTAGACTATCCCACTGTTTTATCCGGGATGAGATCAGGAGCCAGCAGGCTTCTGGTTCTAATTAACAATTAAATTCCACAAAGTACTGAGTGTCTACCTGGTACTGGGCACTGCCTCAAATACTAGGACTTCAAAGAGGACTAAGAGAGGCTCCACGTCGAGAAGCTCCCTGTGTGTAGCGAAGCCAACAGGTAGACTGCTAAGCAGCATTCAGCGTGGCAGACGCGGTAGTACAAATGCCGAGCAGCAGAGGGTGGGGCACAAAGGAGGGACCGACTGGTCAGCTCCATGTGGGAATTCAGGGAGGGTGTCTTGGAGAAAGCCTGGAGATGAGTCTGGAAAGATGATTAATTTGGCAGGAATGAGGGGAAAGGAGCATCGTCGGCATGTGAGGCGTGGGGATGTGGGATAGCACGGTGCTTTGGGGATGAGTTGTTCCATTTGGCTGGCGCGCTGGGGGACTGCAGCAGAGGCCAGAGGAGGCTTCAGATCCTTGCAGACTCACAGTGCCTTTTTTCCTGGAGCATATTCTTGGTGGTTGGTAGACTTTTCCTATTACACAATGCAGTGGATTATGGACAAAAGGAAAGCATTATAATAACTCATCTTTAAAGCGTTGACTGGGGTTGATGGAGTAATTATGAAGGGATCTATGTGATGACAGTCAATAAAATTTTTTAAAAAAGAATCTTTCTTCCCTCTAAAATTCCTAGAATCTGTTTTCTTTGGAAATAGAGTGTTTTAAAAGAGGTAGGAAGCAGACCAACTCTTGACAGATGGTATTTTCAGCTCTCTCCTCAGCCTTCGTGTGTTAACTTGGGGACGATGTGGACCTGGGCACTGTGGACGTTTCCCTTGCTCTACAAATTCAGCCTGGCAGGTAGGTCGGCCTGGGCCTTTATATGGGTCATGTGATTGCTATTGCCTTCTTTGGACAAGAAGACATCCACAGACGGACAACAGAGGGTTCGTGAGCGCCTGAATTTGTGTGTGTGTCTGTGTGTGTATGTGCCAGCTTCATGTATACTCATGCATGTGCAAATTTGTCGATGGCCTATCGTGCTTTCAAAGGGAGATATGACCCCCTAAATGCTGAGATCCACTGTTTTAGAGGACAGTCGTCCCCCCTTATCCTCAGGGGATATGTTCCAAGACCCCCAGGGGATGCTTGAAACTATGGATAGTACTGAACCCTATGTATACTGTGTTTCCTGCACATACATATCTATGATAAAGTTTCATTTATAAAGTTTAATAAATAAACAATAATTTATTTTTCTCACAGTTCTGGAGGCTGCAAGTCCAGCGTCAAGGTGTCGGCAGGGTTGGTTTCCTTTGAGGCCTCTCTCCGTGCCTTGCAGGTGGCCACCCTCTTGCTGCCTCTTCACGTGCTCGTCCCCCTGTGCCCGCACGTCCGGGTATCTGTCCTTGTAGGGATACCAGTCAGATTGCATTAGGGCCCACCCTACTGGCCTCATTTTAAGTCAGTTACCTCTTTAAGGGCCCTATCTCCAAATAGAGTCACATTCTGAGGTATTGGGGGTTAGGGCTTTAATTTATGAATTTCGCAGGGATACACTCAGCTTACAACATGCAGTAATTGGTGACCAGCAAGAGGGCAGTTGTGACCCAGAGACAATGAGAATGTCTTCAGACTTCTGACTTGGCATAGCCGGCCTTGCAGCCCCCTGGGGTTACACCTGTGGTACTCAGGGGCTTGACAGATTCAGGCAGGAGGCCTGTTGCTCTCCTCTCGTCTGGTCTCTCACGGCCAGCTCAAGATCAACAACTGCTCCCAGTCAGCCGGTCCGAAGTTCTAATCACACGCTTCATGGCTCCTGTCAAGTCACCTTTCCCTCAACTTGTCTTTTTCTATCTTCTGTCTCTGTCTTCTTCTCTTTTCCTCACCTGTACGTATACCATGTCCCCCAAAATGACTCCAGTTTCCGCCACTCTTCCCATCTAGAATATCCTCCCGTTGGACCTGCTTGGCCTTGCTCTTCTTCTATGTCAAGGTACTTTTCAAAACACTAACTTTGAAACAGCACCAGAGTGAAACACCATACAGGGAAAGAGGAAGACTGAGAATATCTTTTTAATTTTGAAAATGCTTCTCTTGCATATGGGAAATTCTCTGATAAACAAGAACATTCTCCCAGTCTTCCTCAGAGGAAGGTTAATGAGTACTTCTCCTTATTTCTAGAACTTAGAGTATATTAGGATTTTTTGTTTTGTTTTGTTTTTTGCTTTTGTTTGTTTGTTTTGAGGGTGTGGAGAAAGATAGATGGAGGGACTGGCAAGCCTAGCCTTTAGTTATCTGTTTTTTAAAAATAAAAATTCTATTTTTGAATAATTTTAGAGTTACAGAAAAATTGTGAAAATAGTATAGCGAATTCCTCTGTAGCTCTCATCCAGTTTCCCCATTGTTAATATCTCATAATACCATAGTACATTTGCCAATACTAAGAAACAGATGTTGACACATTACTTTTGACTAAATTCCAAATTTCATTTGTATTTCACTAGTATTTCCCATTAATGACCTCTTTCTGTTCCAGGATCTAATTCAAGGTACCAGATTGCATTGAATTGTCATGTCTCCCTAATTTCTGCTGGTCTGTGACAGTTTCGTAGTCTTTCCTATTATCTGTGACCTTTATAGTCTTGGGGAGTACTGGCCAGTACTCCTGGGCTTTGGAGGAAAAGATGTAACAGAAGTGAAGTGTCCATTGCTCTATCACAACTTTACTCGTGTTTGTGACTGTCCTCTAATGGAGAGTCCAATAGGACTTAAAATAGGCACACTGGTTGCCAACAAGGAGAAACACAGGGCAATAGGAGTGTGGGCTCTGCCAGCCACGTCAGTTCTGTTAGATGAAGTCCAGGCAGTTCAGATGTATGGCATTCCTCCAGGTACCTGAGGCTAGAAGCAGTGAAGTGAAGCAAGAAAAGAAGTGAAGTCCAACACTGCTGATTTGGTTCGTTTTTATTCCAGTTCCCCCCAACCTCCTAATCTGTAATAAAATGAATCTAAAATAATCATATGCAGAATGAGAGCATCATGGGGACATAGGAGAAGAGTAGCAAAAACTCCTATTAAATTCCTCCCTCAAGTCTTAGAATTCTGGATGTTCAGAGCAGGCAATCTATTTTTATATTAGTCAGGGAAAGTTGTTTATGCTGTAGTATTAATAGTAAACAGCCCCAAATCTTAGTGTTCGACACAGCAAACTGTAATACATGTCGATCATAGGTAAGCAGGGATCCAGGCCCGTGGGGGCTCCACCGTCCTAAGACACACCCATCTCAGCATGTGTCTCCAGGGGTGTGCAGTGACAGAGGAGAGAAAGGAGGGTCACGGACCAGCACTTAGATGTTTCCTCTCATGTGTCCAAGGCCAAGGCGAGTCACATGGCTGTGCTATTGATGAGCACTGGAAATATTGCTGAGCAGTCGTTTTATTAATATCTACCACAAATCTCTTCTGTAATGTCAAGTGGCCTCTGTAAGACTATTACTCTCTTTTGCCATATGCCAAGGAATATGGGCACAACAAATGTAGCCCCATAAAAATATCCAGACACACACACATCCCGTACACACCGCATGCCACACACACCACACACTACACACACTACGCACACTACTCACCTCCCCATACATACCACACACATACACCATACACACACACACTGCCATTATCTCTGAGCCGTGGAGACAGGGAGTGAGGTGGTCAGTGTGCGAGTCATTCCTCCTAAGATACCGTTGGCTAACCCTTGGTTCACCCCTTGTGGGATTTTGCACGTTCCTCCTGGCAGTTGTGAAGTGTGGAGTCTGTTAATATTCTGCTTGCCGAGCCACAGAATCCCCTGGGAGGGTTTCAAGCTATGTGGACTCCTTGAGGAATGTGTTAGTGGTGTAGCTTCTGATCTCCATGTAATTTGCAGTATTATTTGGTTCAGGTCCAGTTCGCTTTGGTCTTTTTCAGCATTTGGACTTGAAGATCACTAGCTTTTGTCATGGTTTTCGGCATGCAAGTAGCAAAGATTAGAAGTCTTTGAGCAAGCTGCTGACCAGTGGGTGCTGCAGGTGTTAGGCTTGTGTGCAGGACTCAGAGGAAGGCAGCTTCTCCGGAAAGAGCAGAAATGTTGCACAACATGAAGGCATCTAGCTCTTCCTCACTCTCATTTGTGATTTATCAGTGGCTCCTCATTTCATAGACCAAATATATGAATGTATGCACACATACATGTATTTAGAGTCCTTTGAAAAATCAGAAAAGCCCAAACCTAAACAAAACTACGCATGCCACGCATGCTGGAGCCCTTTACTACTGCCTTCCTGTTATAAGGTCACACTTTGACAGAGTTGGCATCTACACAGTATTATTCAGATGTGCAGAGACAGGGGAGGGTGCGGGTAGCACTTAAATTTGTTAACATTGTCTTACTTTCTTCTGGTTTACAGTGTCGTTTGGCTAATTCAGTCCCTCGGGGGTAAAAGCTCATTGTTCCAGAATTTCTGATTTTCCCTCTGATCCTCCTTAAGATGATGTCTGAATAGATGAACAGAGTTTAGGTGACTTCAAAGTCCTGGGAAGGGCTCCTGGATCCATGCAAACAAGTCCTTGTGCTGCCCTCTGGTTTTCCCTGGACTGTCTGGTCCCTCCTCTGCTATCTGCTGCAGGACAGCTGGCTTTGCCTAGGCTTTGGGACATTATTACACTGGCACCTATTCCTGAAATTCATGCCCCAGTTGTTTGCCTGTGGTCCTGAAGAACATCTATGCATGTAAGCCTCTTCATCCTAATCCCAGGCCTGATCCAGTCTCACAAAACTGTCCCGAGCCCCTACATTGACCCACAGGGAAATTTCTGGATCGCTGCATGCTACGCTTACCTGTGTAGAGCTCACCTAGAGAGCTGCACCAGGCCCACCCTCTGCCAGTGCGTTGTTAGGACTTCCATGTCATGATAAAGTTGATGTTTAGTAGAACATGAAGCTTCTTCTAGCTACAGGCGTGCAACCTCCCACAGGCTTGCTGTGCCTGGTGAAATAGACTGCCAGCCAGATGACCTTGGTTCATTAGACCTATGGCATGTTTGTACTGCTCTATCAGGAACGCTGACATCTGAGCTCCTTGCTCCTTTCATTCTCTCCCTTCTTCTCACCCTCAATATTTTACTTATTACAGGTGATGGGCTTTTTCCTACTTCTTGTCTGGCGGGACTTCCTTCCTAGGTGGCCCTAGAGCTTCCTTTGAACTGTAAATGTATTTTAAGGAGTTTCCTTCCTCTCTCAAAAATGCCTGCTTCTTAAGACTATGGTCTCGCCAAAGGCTCAACAAAGAAGTTAGTTTGAGCCTCAGAGCTGAACATTGCCCTTAGTCTAAAATTACCCTCAGTTCTTAATTGTGTGTGTGTGTGTGTGTGTGTGTGTGTGTGTGTGTGTGTGTGTG